>WAAG01016100.1:0-14342 GCA_013390105.1 Tichodroma muraria | reverse complement strand
GAACTCAGGTCACTAGGACATTATTAGCACAGCAGTTTACTCATGTTATCCCTCCCACTGCATCCCAATCAATTCTGTGAGAAACTGTGCTGAGAATAACAGTGGTTTAGCAGAAGATAACCAATTTATTTGGGGTTTTGTGCTAATTGCAAAAGCTATAACTTATTTGGCATTCCAGGCTGAGCAGGTAAAGAGGTCACATGGCATTTTATCTAAATCAGAACTAAGAGATTTCCACTTAACATCATTTACTTTTGGTATTTCAATGTGAAAATGAACCAGCCTTCATTTCCAATAGATCTGGATGAGTTTGGTTGCTCATTTCCTGCATGCCATATAGATTTGAATCTGTCACATCGTAAATATAGGTGTTTAACATCCTTTTCTCATGTTTATAAGATTAATTATATCTTTAGCCTTTAATATAGCCAACTGTATCTTAATTGGCCTTTTTGTTTTATTAATTCATTAATTATGATTAAGTTTTATAAATAAATAATTTGTAATTGAATTGGCATAATAGAAACTGAGTGTTATAAAAAAGACTTGGCAAAGTGCCCATTTTAGTCTATTAATTCTGCCAAGTGAGTTGATAATAAGATTGAACTGGATTTGAAAGATTAGATAGACTTGGCTTAGAAGGATATGAAAGTTAGCTCCATACAGTTTTTCAGCTGCATAAAGGGTGACAGTATTTGAATTTTTGTCTGTACTTTTGTGATGAATTCTTTCTATAATCTTCTTCTGAGGGGAAAAAATGGNCTCCACAGGTAGCACAGGGCTGTGTCATACATGCAAAAAAGTTTAATCACTTGACACAGGTCTGGAAGGTGGCTCAGCACTTCATTAGGGAACACAGCAGAACTAGGCATAAGTGTTTTGGTATGTAAACCAGCTCCTGTCAGCATCATATAGTCTGGGCACCACCTGATGTAGTGTTTAATTGATAAAAGCCTCAAAGCTTGCCCTTTACATAGATGGATATTACCACTCTTTCAGGAGTAAGGCGTAGAGACAAGAGATGGGCTTTGGTTGAGAGGAAGCAGATGGCTGAGATAAGTTCAGAACAGAGATTCTCTGAGGGAGAGGTGCCTCTTTTCACTGTTTCAGAAACATTCAGCTCTGAGTATAGCTCTGGGCATGACAGGTCAGATTGCTCTTCTCTCACCACTTTAGTCAAACATCACTAGTTGAGCCTATTATTAAAATTGCAATGACAGATCTACAGGATTTTTGTTTTCTTTGTGATTTTTGATAGGAGGAAGGATAATGAAAGTACCAGACATGTTATTCAGCAGTGACTGCTACACCATAGAGACCCATGTCAGGGTTTGTGAACTACAAAGGAAATAAGTGAATGTAGATTCACTTAGGCTGTGTTTCCTCAGAATTCTTGGCCACCACCCCAGACCAATACCATTTCACAGGACATAGCAATGATAGTTATCCTACAAGTCTAGCCATCGGTGCATAATAAAAGTTTATATTTTAAGCATTGCAGGACTGATCCAATGGAAACCACAAACCTATTTGGTTTCTCTCATAGGAAGTGCCAGACAGCAAGCAGGAACTGAAGATCCCTCAATAAAAAACCAAGAGGTCTGATTTATCTCTTCTGACCAAGTATAACTTCTGTCTAGATGAGACAATTTCCTCATGAGATAACTGGGAACTTATGCTAAGTCCAGTAACAATAAAGTTTTTATAAAAGAGCAAGAAGGACAGATACACAACTAGCTGTCCAGTGAAATAATAATATTCTCTTTTTTTGTTTTTCCTTTGTGATAAATGACATCAAATCTCAAGGCTGGTTTTATCAATAACTTTTTATTCTTTCTTCAGTGCAGTGATTTATTGCATCCTTTAACAATATGAGTCCCTTAGTCTTGTCTCATGTGCAGTATGTTTTAGTGTTAATTATTTTTAGGTAAATACATATGGATTCGTATCTTATTAGAAGCACTTGAGAATGCTGTCTTGTTTAACTTGTAATGGCCATGTCCCAGTCTGAAGAATTATATCTACTAGGCTTTGAAAAGTCCACAGAAATCCTGTTACCTTCACACAAATAAAAAAATGTTCTTTACTTTGCTATGCATGGTAATAGTATTTTTGGTGTAAACAGGTTCCTGGACAACAGGTAAGTACAAATCATTCTTACGTTTTTGTTCTGAACTCAGGTCACTAGGACATTATTAGCACAGCAGTTTACTCATGTTATCCCTCCCACTGCATCCCAATCAATTCTGTGAGAAACTGTGCTGAGAATAACAGTGGTTTAGCAGAAGATAACCAATTTATTTGGGGTTTTGTGCTAATTGCAAAAGCTATAACTTATTTGGCATTCCAGGCTGAGCAGGTAAAGAGGTCACATGGCATTTTATCTAAATCAGAACTAAGAGATTTCCACTTAACATCATTTACTTTTGGTATTTCAATGTGAAAATGAACCAGCCTTCATTTCCAATAGATCTGGATGAGTTTGGTTGCTCATTTCCTGCATGCCATATAGATTTGAATCTGTCACATCGTAAATATAGGTGTTTAACATCCTTTTCTCATGTTTATAAGATTAATTATATCTTTAGCCTTTAATATAGCCAACTGTATCTTAATTGGCCTTTTTGTTTTATTAATTCATTAATTATGATTAAGTTTTATAAATAAATAATTTGTAATTGAATTGGCATAATAGAAACTGAGTGTTATAAAAAAGACTTGGCAAGTGAGTTGATAATAAAATTGAACTGGATTTGAAAGATTAGATAGATTTGGCTTAGAAGGATATGAAAGTTAGCTCCATACAGTTTTTCAGCTGCTTAAAGGGTGACAGTATTTGAATTTTTGTCTGTACTTTTGTGATGAATTCTTTCTATAATCNAAAAAAAAAAAAAATAGCTGAAGATTTTTCTTTTTGCATCAGCTTTGGGTGCTGAAATCAACCCACACACAGTCCCAAAGTTTATTAACCCAGAAGCTTATGTGTCAGGGCCTGAGGGATAACTGATCCGGTGGCCCACATGCTGCAACAGTATAACCAGAACAGCTCAATTTTAAATGTTTTTTATTTTGTGCTACAGACCATAGGCAGAGGAACATGGTAAAATTAAATCAAAGGAGTCAGTGCAAGATGACTTGTGGCTTCTTTCACTGATTTTGCAGAAATTGCTTCTTCCTGTTTCAAGTGCAAGAGAAACTGTACAAATCGTTGAAAGTAGAAGTGACTGGCCACAGAAAGAAATAGCTAGAAAAAGCAGACAAACACAATCCTGATGAAATCAGCAGCTTTCTCAGACCATCAGGTTTGTCTGTTTGATGGATGATCAAGCCCAAGTTTCCAATTTCTAATGCCTATTTCAAATTTATCATTCATAAATCAAAAAGTCTTTGCAGATTCAAATGTGTCTGCAATTTTGTTAAGATAAATTAAAAAAACACCTTTTTTGTTTTTGTTTTCAGCAACATTATTACAAGACATTGCATGAACCCTAGAAAAATGTCTTACTGTTATTCCATAATTGCATTTTATGTGCATACAGTTTTTCCCTGCGCTTGTGGCACCAGGTTAAACATTTCTATAATAAGCACATAACAATGCATGAAAACAAAAAACAAAAGCTGACAGTCCAGTACATCCAGAAATATGACATGGTACCATCCTTTTTAGTCAAAGGCTTGGGGACAGAAATTGTTTAAAGCTGTTTAGTCATGGAATTTACTGTTCAGATATAGAACAGGTTGCATAGAAAAGCTGCAGATGTCCCATCCCTGGAGTTGTTCGAGGCCACGATGGGTGGAGCTCTGAGAAACCTGGTGTGGTAGAAGGTGTCCCTGAGTGGGGTGTTGGAACTAGATGATTGTTAAGGTCCCTTGCAACCCAAGCCATTATATGGTTCTATATTTTCTGAGGTGAAGATTTTGTTTGTCTCTTCCAACAAAATGAGCCAGTTCGGAAATTTGTGCTTGTTTCTGGGCCTTCTGAGGACATGTGGATGGAAAGAAACCTCCAACAGGGTTTGGATATTATTCCATGAAAGTTTTGTGTTCTCGGCAGTGTGAAAAAACCCTGACGATTCCCCTCATCAAAATCCAGTTAGGATGACAAGCATTCACTGTGTCTTGAAACCAGGAGGAAGTTACTGTAGTTGCTTCATGATACTGTTATCTTGGGTATTAGGCTCTTTGGAAGAAACATCTCCTTCTAATGGGGCTGGCAATCTTTATTAATAAATAAATCTGAATGTTGAGGGTAGAAACATCAGAAGTTCTGGGAGATGCTGCATATTTGGTCTTTGCCCCCTTTCACGTACTGCATAGCACTCCTTCTTAATTCCCCTGCTAGAAAGATCAGCCAGGTGTGTGCAGAAAGAAGAAATATGCACTGTGGCAGTCAACAACCTGACATGTGGAGGCGTGGAAGGGAGCCCACGCAGCAGCTGTGTTTTCCCTCCAGCAGCCTTGGAGAGTCCTGGCCCTCTCTGCCAAGCCCATGTCCTGGCATGACCTAGGCCAGGGCTCACACAGACTTGATTCCATCAAGGAAAGCAAGGCAAACTTAGCACACTAGCTCTCATTTCCCTGTCCAGCTGGCTGGACACAAAGCCAAGCAGATTGGAGGAAACAAGTGTCTGTGCTCCCTGATGTGAGCTGAAATGGAGGATGTGAATCAGGCACCCCCTTCTCCCAGCTGTGGCAAAGGCACTGTAGACTCCCAGAAGAGTAAAAAGATGGGCAACAGCGCAGTAGTATTGTAAAACTCCTTTGCCACACCTGTCAGAGCTATCAACATTGTTTTTTAACAGGTTTTCTTTCCTCTAGAAAACATATTCAGTAGCCAAGAGTTGTGGGTGTGTTCTAGTTTTGCTCTTGATCCCAGGTGTCACCTCTGCATAGCCTTCCTTGAGGTTTCCTTAGATGATGCCAGTCTAAACTTCTGGATGGGACACATCACCCAGCTACTGTGGGGCAAAGGACAGAACAAGGTATAAGAAGAGAGCAAAAAATCTCTGTTTTCTTTGGGTTTCTAGTGCAGAGAAGGTGCAAGGTGGATACATCTCATCACCTTGCTATGATGTGTACTGAATTAAAAAGAAAGGCCACAAAGAGGTGACTTAAAAATAAAGCTTAATGGTCCACATTTAGGTAGGTCATGGAGACATTTTGAAATCATAACAAACCTTAAAATAGGTTGATATATCTGCTGTTCAAGATAGAGCACAGTTGTAGAAAAAGGTACAAAATATTTTATTCATAAGTCTAGCAAGACTGGAAACTCAATCTAGTTGACTGTGCTGACCTACTTTTCATGAATACCTGAATCTCACAAGCTGTGCTGCTTGTCTAAAAACCAGTAGTACCACAGATGAACCTGCCATTCTCTCCACTTCAGAATAGTGAGTTAAATATGATTTTTAAACCCAATGTTTTCTTCTTTGTGTTTTATTTGAATTCATTGCAGTGATACAATGATTTTTCTTTGGTTTTACTATCTGGTTTTGGTCAGACTTACTGGCTTAGTACTTGCAGAATGTAAAAAAATATACCCTCAGCATGAAGCATTAAAATAATGTTGCTGTCTTTCTTGGAGCCCGGGAATCATACCTAGTTTAGCATCACTACAAAGAAATATGCAAAATACATATTCTTGTTCACTGTGTTTTAAAACCATGTCCTGACAGTGATACACTCTTTCTGTGGTGGAATTCAATATCTTGAACTGGAAATTTCCTATCAATTAAGTCTTTTTAGTATTAATTTACGGATACTCAAATTACTGCCATGTATTTGAAACCTCTTACAAAATGGACTTTGATATTCTACAGACCTTTGTATAAAAAACAAAACTGAATTTGGCACTCCTCTCCATTTTCCTTTTCCTTCTTCTAAGTAATAGCATTTTTCTGTATCTTTATTCCTCACTGAAACATAGCACTCTCTTTTTTTTTTTTTTTCAATAAAGGGCAGCATGCTACGTGTTACATGCGCTAATGAATTGGCATTTATAAAACAGAATGTATACCGTATCTAAGACAACTGCTGTGAAAATGCCCGAGTTGCTGCACTCTCTAAATAGAGCACAATTATGGCATACGGTTGGAGTGCTTTTATCTGTACTGCCACTGCTGGAAATTTAACTGTGTATGTGACCTGAATATTTAGAGCTCAATGGAAAATTCCATAAATGTAGTGTAGCTTCAGAGCACCCAACAGCTGTTACAAATATTATACCTATCATACACCACTGCTAAATGATACATATAAAGCCCCTCTCCCATCTCGGGTGTATTCTATCACTTCTACTTCTGCAGTATTTTAACAGGCCCTTTGAAAAATGCAATGACTAGGTGCTAAGTAGCTTGCATAATAATTTAGTGGAAGTTTTTCCTGTCTGTATATTCACACTGCTTCCTGGCTGGGCATAGTTAATTTTCAAACCCAAAAATGCAGGAAGAAACTATATCATAGGTTGACCACATTTACTGTGTGCTTTTGTTTGCTTAGTTTGATATACATGCCAAAAGCTACTACTTAGCTGAGCAAACACAAAAAGAGAGGGAGCAGCTCTTCACAGTGTTAGAATGTTTCTTACTATAACAGGATGGAGTAAAGATGTAGCATATCCATGAATGCTGCCTTTCACTCGGTTACTACAGGACTAGACCGACACTGCAGAGAATTGTGGTAATAGGAAGTGCAGAAACAAGAAATGAGAGTGTTTATGAGAGCAAAAGAGAGATTTTGTAAAGCACTGTGTTCAAAACAACACAGCATTTTAACTAATATTACATAGGCTGTAGACTGACTTCCTAACTAGTGATTCTTCCTGCCTCCTACTTATAATTCAGTTCCTCCTGCTTTTATGCTGTTGCAACATATAGACTCTTTCTTGCAGAGAGGAGCAAAGTGCTTAATGTGGTGCACCCAACAACCAACTTGCTGCTGTAGCAGTGCACCGGCTGCATAGAGAGACAGGGCAGGTGAGGAAGTGTGAGTTGACATCCCCATAGGAGTTCATGATTGCCAGACTCATCTCAGTAACACAGAGGTACTAAATTTAGTGTAGAAGTAATGGCAGTTTCTCTACCTAAAAGCAAGGTCAGTGTGGCACAGTATTATCTCCATGGGGAGGAGCCAGGAAGGCTATAAATTCCAAGCACTTGCCTATCACTGAGCAAGACAAACACTGTCCACGTCAGTCCTGACAGTACTTGTCTAGCTTGGTTCATAGTCTTCCATAGGTGACACCATCTCTCAAGGCTATCTGTTCCAGCACTTCTCTGTCCTTACCCTTCTAAAGTGGGCTTTTTTTATCAAATGCCTAACATGAATCTTTATTGTAGCAGTACATACCCATTATTACTTGCCCTAAAGGAGCAGAAACAGAACAGACTGTTCCCTTCCTCACTGCCCTACTGCCTCTGCACATTGTTCCTCTCAGTAACCCCTTGTTAGTATTAATAGGAATCATCTCCTCGATCTATGGAATGGCAAGGACATTGCATGTGTGGCTCTGCCGGTAAAAATGAGAGACCACAGAAAGAGGGAAGAACTAACCAGCTGTCTAAATCAGGGTAATGGCAATCTGCCCAACATACTAGGCTATGTCAAAGTAGAGCTAAAAATAGTCCCTGCTCCACTGAAGATCTTGCAACATTCCTACAAGGAAACAGTGTTTGAGTACTCCTGATCACTGGGAACATGGTTGTAGGAGATCCAGCCTTATGGATGGATTAGTTCGGTTAGTTAGAGTACAGTGGTAATAATGCCAAGGCCATGTCCACGGGCCATTCACTTAAGAGCTGGACTCAATGGTCCTTGAGGGTCCCTTCAACTCAGAATATTCTGTGATTCTGTGATTTATGCAGCTGAGACTAGTTACAAGCACTGCAAGTCAAAAATTTCAGGAATACCTTTTTCAGTCAAATCCTGTTAAACTCATGAGATTTAAAGTCCAACTAATATTTAAAAGAGATGATGAAACTTATGTTATTTATTGGTTCACAGGTTAGCACTGTGGCCACCTCACGCTTCAATGCAATTGCATCATATAAATGCACTACTGAAGCCTTCACTGTGTTTACTGTCCCTGGCTCATTTTGAATAATGCAGAGGCATCAGAGCAGGTTAATGTCATTGATTATCTTTGTTCTTGAAATGCTTTGCATCGTCTCCAGGTCTTTACCAAATTCTCTAATGGACCACAAATGTTAAGTTCCATTTGGAGGGTCAGAGTCATGGCAAACGTAGAAGTTAGAGAGCACCATACTCCACAGCCATCTCAAAATAATGTAGTCATATCCAAGAACCTTGGGAGAACCAAATCCAGCCAAAGGTGAATTGGACCTCAAAAAGTTAACTTATAGAAAATACAAAAGCTTTTAATATTAAATAAGAAAAATACTTGAGGATATGACAGAGGACCTTTAATCAAAAGGATTCTGAAAAAAAAAATCTTTTTTTTTGGTATAGCAAAGACTTTCTAGCACAGGAGACACAAAATATCCTCAAAGTATATCATAACCTAAGTTACTATTTGTAACGCCCTCACGTTGTCAGTAGCTTTCTCAGTTCTATGGGATAAATTACATGATGCCATTAAATGTAAAGCAACTCATGCAACTTGCTGAAGCAATGCATAATTAAGATGCAATAGAAATGCATTAGTGAAGGAACTTTCTTATAGCCATTCTCCCTTCAGGAGAGTACAGTCTGTATACTGACAGACAGAAGCAACTACCTCCTGTACAGAGGGAGAGCTGCTGGTGGAGCAGGGACTGAGAACAAGGCAAGGATCTGATTCTTTCCCTTACTCACACACTCACACCACCCCTGAGATGACCCAGGCAAGGAGCCTGGGTGCACGTCGTCTTACAGGCCCTGAGAAACCCTCAGTGGCATAAGCAAAGCTGGTAACTCCATTCCCCACATCACACTGGGTGAAAACCTCTCAAGGGGGCTCATGGACAGATGGAAACCTGGTCTCAGGGGTGTGGAGAGCCTGGGCCAGGGCCCAGCATGGGCCTGGGAAGGAGGCATTGTGCCAGCTCCAGCTTTGGATTAATGAAAACACCAGTGACTTCTGAGAGACTCTTTGTACTCACTGGGATTTTAATTTAAATGCACAGATCTCTTTCAGTCCAAAACAATTAGCATCACCTGCCATCTATTTCTTTCTAATTGTAATTTCTGATGTAAAGCACCTCTCATAGGATTTCAATGACTTCTCTAAATTTGTCTGTTACTATTTTTACATAATAATAACAGGTTTGAGGCTGTATTTGAGACTTGTTATTTAATTCATATGCAAAACAAATAATGTTTTCAGCGTCAGGCACGTTACTGTCTTTTTATCACAATAAGTTAATAGACTCACTCTCTTGAGAAACTGAATAAAAATCCTGGTCTTATAACATATTAGATTGGCTTTCCTGGGATTAAAACTTTGGCTTTATCTTGAATATACGACCTGACTTTTTTTCAGTGTTGTACCCTGCTGCTATCCTTTCTCCTCAGGGAATGTTACTCACTTCATCCAGAGTCACTGGAAGTTATTGAAGAATCATAGTATCATGGAATGTTTTAGATTGCAAGGGACCTTTGATATCATCTAGTCCAAACCCCTGCCATGGGCAGAGACACCTTCCACTAGACTATGTTTCTGAAAGCCTCAACTAGCCTTGTCTTGACCACTTCCAGGGATGGGGCATCCACAGGATTTCCAGGCAAGCAGTCCCAGTGTCTGATTGCCCTCATAGCAAAGAATTCCTTCCTTATATCTAATATAAATCTATTATCTTTTATTTTAAAATCATTAATAAGATCTGCACCAGAGACTACAGAAACCTTACCCTCAGTAATGACATCATTAGTTAACATTACCCTTTGGGAAGCACTCTTGCCAATCCTCCCAGTTTAACTGCAAATCTTTGAAAAACTCAGATCCTATATTTTGTGGGAAAGGGAATGAAGCTTTTTACAAGAAAAAAATGTTTACATAACGGAAACTATAATGGACTGAAATACCACAACACAGATAAAAATTATTTAAATGTTATTTTAAAGCATTTCTGATTTTAAAACTAACCTGAAAATTTCACTTCCTTCTGACTAATGATACTATTTACAGTAAGCAAATTCTAAAACTGTGAATGTTTGTGTACTTAATTCTAATGCCTTGCCAAAGGAATTCAATTGACAGCTACCATGGCTGTATTTGGAGCTGTACATGGGTTCATTTTGTTTAAGTGAAGGATTTTCCTTCACTGGAGAGCAGAAACATAAAGTGGTTTTTTGCTGCAGTAATGTGATAAATCTGGAATTTCCACCAAACCTCCCATCTTTAAATTCTCCCTGGTGTCTTTTATAATGAGAAAATCTCATTACGAATCACTAAAACTGTTTTGTTCCCCACAATTGTTTTGGTTGATTCTAGAAGGGAGGATGCCTGACAGGAGTAGGAAGAGTTAAGGCTCCCAGGCAATACAAAGCACATAAAGTACTGTTGATCCAACCCACCCCAGTGATGACTAATAGTCATGGAAGCCATATAACTACATAAATGAAAGCAGCTGGTGTCTCACAGCAGTTCTTTCTTGCAAGTCCCAGTGACACTGAGTGGTGACACCTGCTGCAGTGTCTTAGTGATAGCCATGCTTGTGGCCAGGCTGGAACTCCTTGAACTGGTGCTGCTGGGTCTGAACTTGGAGCAGACAAGCAGAACGAGGACACAGAGTTCTTGCACTGTTGCCATAACCCCTTCCTCCTGCAGTATCTGGCTATACCAGCTGTTGATTAGGATCCCCAGCATTTTAGGGGCTCCTGTAGAAATTGTAATAGAAAAGTGGTAACAGAAATTGTAACAGAAAAGGGATCCCTGCACTAAGGACTTTCCAGGCTAAATATCCACTCCATACAGAGACAACTTCCTTCCTTAGGTCACCTGTCTCAAGCCCTTTCCTCATTTGCATCATTGTCAGTCATTTAAAAGGATAAAAAATCAGTTTCATCTTTGTTGTCTGGTACTTATTTCATGGCACAAAATTACATATGGATAGTTATTGACCCATGGAAGTTTTTCTGTACTTTTTTTATTTCCATCTATGTTACCTTGTAAGAAATAAAACATGAAACTGAGTCAGCACAAAGCACACAGGCAGCAATTCCTCATCCTTTGTTGCATGTATTTAGCAAGAATAAACAGCAGATGTCAGCACTAATCCAGAACTTGAAATCACAGAATCACAGCATTTGTATGGAATTTAATCAGCCCCTGCTTTACTGTCCTTAAAATTCATATGATTGGACTATGAACCAGCCCATCAAATCTTCTGCTTGGAAACACAAGCAGAAGATAAATCTATAATATTTAAATATAAATCTAAATCTATATTTAAATAATCTTAATAAATTGTATCACTTCTACATGAAACCTCTTAAGTACTCTAGCCAGTAAGGGAGTATGTGTCTGTGGACAGGTTTTTTGCTTCAAATGTGCCCTAGAAGATGACTAATTCCATACACCTCCCTAAAAATGGAATTTTTTTTTTAAAAAGTGGCTGTAGAGAAAATGGTTTGGTAAAGGGCAAACACAAAAGTTCAAGAGACACCTTAAGGAGTAAGAAGCAGGCCTGAAGGTGAAGGACAGAGAACCAAAAGTGTCTTCTTGGTGCAGTTTGCAGGTGGAGGCTGCAGTTCAGCTTTGATTTGGGGTAGAAGAGAATGGGACGAGTGAAATAGGTGTAAGAACACAGCTTCTGCGGCCAGTTGTAGAAGACTTCCTATCTGTGAAACAAGACCTACAAACCACTGGTGATTTTCCTGAAAATAAAGCATATTTTAACTGTGCAAGTACACACAAACCATGTGCACCTGCATGCTGAACTACGTGAAGATATGGAAATAGGAGAAGACAATCCTCACTGTGTAGTCACCACCACTTTGAGGTCAATGCATGATGGAGTCCTTCTGGGAAACATGCAGCATACACTACCACATTGCCTCCCAATCCCTGGAGACTATTCCACCTCTCAAAAAAGAAGAAAAAAGAATATTTAAAATGTCTTAGAGATTGCATGGGTGTTTCCTGCAGCATGAAGCACTGTGAATTCTTCAGGGCTTTGACTATTGTTACTAGAGAGAGAAGAACTCATATGGTAGAGCCCTAGATTGCTCTTTCTGATATCTGTGGTAAGATGTCTCAAATCCTGCAGCAATCTGATGTCTGCAGTAAATCATCCCTGATAAGGCTGCTCCTAACAGGAATCTTTCAAAAATAGGAAGAAAATACTAGTCAAAAATAGTAGCAATTTTTACATCAGTGCTTAGAAATACGTGGGTTTATTCTGTCATGGGTTTCTTCCTAGCCTTCTGAAGCATGTTCCATCAAAACCAAAAAACGACAGGCTTAATGGATTTAATACCTATGACTATAGCTTGATCTCCAAGGATCACATGTTCCTCAACTGACATTGAATGGAAGAGGACAAGAAATATACCCAGGATCAATTATAAAAGTAAAAATAGCTTGACTATTTAAAATCATATTAGTTCTTTTTACAAAAGCAAATTGACAGCTGTTTACATCATGAACTTAAAAAACCCAGATAGTTCCTCCTGAGCCAAGAGCTAAGACTCAGTCTGAAAAAACTGGCGCATTGCCCATAACTACCTTTATTTTTCAACAACCACCACCACATTACATCCAATTGCCTTCCCTGTCATTCTTTGCTTCCTGAACTTCTTTGCTCTGCTATTTAAAAAAAAAAAAAAAAGAGTAAGCTGTTTTTATTAACTAGTGAAACAATTTAGTTCGATTCATCTTCTCTGATCTTCTCAGAAGATCATCATCTTCTATGTTCTTCTCAGAAGAACATAGGAGGTCATCAATCTTCTCTGTCAGCACAGATATGTCAAATCAGAATTAAGTGGTGGAAAAATTGTTGAGAGAAAAAGTGGAAAAAACAAGACAAAATGGAAGACAGTTCTCAGAAGAAGGGAAAAGAAAAGAACTACTGCTGAGCTGCTATGCTGCCACTAGTTGACACTCTGTCAGGCTAGAAGCTTCATTTTTCATGCAAAATCAAAAAACTGTGATACCTGGGAAGGGCTTCAGGCTTTTCATGAATTCAGAAAAATACCCCGGAAAATTAAATTGATTCTCCTGTCAATTAACAATGCTTTCATCTCCATTTTTATAATAATAACGAAATTCTCCTTTGAAATTAGTTGCATCATGTTTTCTTTGCAGGAAACTCCATTGGAGGATTACAGTCCTCTTCTGCCTTCACCTGTGAACTGCTCTCCTCAAGGTGTCTTCTCTCATCTTAAGTGGTGACTGGCTCTTTTTCAAACCAAAGCACAGAAGACTGAATTTTCTACTATTTTCAGCACTTTCTTTATGCACAACAGATGCTCTTATGCATTACCCCAAGGGATAGTATGAGTTCTGTTACACTGAGAATATGAAGAAATTTCAGCAGCTTCACAGGTAAAGTTAAATCACACGCTCTGTCTACCATAAATGTCTCACATCTAGACTTTTGATATTAAAAGTATTAACAAAAACTTCAGATGTTCTGTATTACCTCTCCAACAGTGACAGAAGAAGAACTGGATTAAGGTATTTTAGCTCAATAAGTAGTTAAAATTTTCTACTCTCTGAATTCCCTGCCAGCCAGAAGAAACATGAAATAGCTGATGGATGACCTTTCACTTACCTCAGTGGCAGGCAAGGTTAGCTCCAAACCAAACACAACACAACAGCCTGACCACACATACACGAAGGTGAACTTTATGTCAGAAACTTTTGTAAATACCAACACGCAAGGGAAAAGGGGATTTTAGCCACTGAAGAACGTCTAGGAACCTGGGAGATCTTAAGAATAACTATACAAAGGCATAGTATGTAGAAGGTTCTATCTTGCAGATAT
Source organism: Tichodroma muraria (assembly GCA_013390105.1). Taxonomy (NCBI): domain Eukaryota; kingdom Metazoa; phylum Chordata; class Aves; order Passeriformes; family Sittidae; genus Tichodroma; species Tichodroma muraria. Next base: position 414 of record WAAG01016100.1, on the reverse strand, counting down.
CATTTCTTTTCCCCATCCATCAGTATCTTTTCTATCCCATATGGACAGGGCTTCATCCAGTCCTTTCTCACCATAAATGTACCTCATTCATGCAGTGAGGGAACAAATAAACTGCAATATCTGTGATTTGAGAGGGAGGAGATGGGCATTTAAAGAGGGGCAGAGTTTCTTATTATTTAGGTAGTGTTGGCTTTGCGTCCCATGTAGTCCCTCCAGTCGTTTTGCATGAGAGCAAGCAGCAGCCAGAAGCTAGACCCTGCAGAGCACTTCCTCCTCATGTCCCCTCCTCTGAATCCTTCCAGGGAGGAGAGGACAGATGTTTCTGGGCCACCGATGCCCACAGGGACATTCAGAGGAAGAGACCCCAAAGTCTATCAGATGTTGCTGACAGTTTCCAGTGAATGAATATAAATT
>WAAG01016098.1:58507-78581 GCA_013390105.1 Tichodroma muraria | reverse complement strand
TTGCTACCTGCTCATCACTCTTGCCAATTTGCCAGTGAAGCCTGGAGATCCTAACATCCCTCCAACTGCAGCCTGTGACCCACTGGATGTTGGGAATTCACAAACTAAGGGATATGGAAAAGCTGATCACATGATACAGCTTTGCATGTGCTGCACAGCAACCCACAGAGGTGTGAGCTCAGGGAGTCCTCACCTTGGTTTGAACATGCCAACTCCCTTCTTCTCCCCACAGTCAGAGTCAGCTCTAACCAGGAATGATTACATTTTTGAGTGTCACATGAGACAAGGAACTCTAAGTCACACTAGAAGAAAACCACCCCTTGTGAAATTTTTGCTGGCAGGCAAAGGAAGAACACAAACATCTGTGAGCTCAATGTATACCAAACACGCATGTTGAAAGCTTACTACAGGTTGAGAGCGGAGTGGGGAGACATGTATGCACAGTCAAACATAGCACTGATGACACAAGAGTGATCAGAGCACCAGAGTGTTCACAAAACTGTCCCTGGGTAATAAATCAGCTCCTTTTATGGGTTTTGATCGCAGGGATTCAGCTGGATCTGATGACAGCTGGTTTGCATGAGACAATCAGCCTTGCCTTTGGTAACTCCTTCAGAACTGGGCTAGCTACAGTATTCATCACCAACTAATGTTTTCTACTCATTTCATCATCATTACAAATATCAGGAAATGCTGCACAATTAGCAAACCCATTGTTGAACCCCAGAAAACAGGAGGGCCAGGTTCACTTTCACATTGCCTTCTCAAAGGTTTCTAGAACCACAGCCATTTTGGTGAGGGATCTGTCAGTGCCATTAAGAATTTTTTTACCCAGTGATAGTCAACACCATTAATAAGCTTAGATTGTCTCTAAAGAAATCTACTTGGTACAAGGGTTGCCTGCCATCATACTAACTAATGTGATTTATTTGTGTTTTGCATTATAGGACCCAAAATTCACTTAGTTCACAGCATGCAGACAGTAAAGTTACTATCTCACTTAAAATCCCATTCCTTCTGATTTCTCCATGCTTAGTTTTTGTTGATTCATAAGCAACTTCCACTATGCAAGGGTATGTTGATATTCGGCAACAAGTAACAGCATACACAGACAGAGTCTCCAGCCTGGTAAGTCTAGCATGTGTCAGAGATGTGGGATCAGGCAGCCACAAATGGCTCCCTTCAACCTTGGTGGGGTGGAGAGCCCAGCCCTTAATACATGCTTTTAGCATATCTGCTGAGAAGAGAAACTCCCTTCCCTCATACTCACCACGGCACAAAGGTATTTTGAATCCTACAAAAGGCATGCCAAAAATCAAATTTTTCCATCAACAGAGAAAATGAGGAATGTGTGTATCTGGTCCGTTGGGTTCAAAGGGGGAGATGATTAATCACCAGCAAGGGAGGATGACTGTAGATGGCAAGTCAGCATCTCTAAGTATTTTGTTTTTCCTCCCCATATCCCTTTCTCCTTTTAAAATGAATTCTAAGAGATTGTTTACAGTAGATTCCCCTCTGCATGCTTTGGCATCTTGTCTGAAGTCAGCAAGTCACATCCTTTCTGCCAGCATTCAGAAAACACTGGTCTAGGAAACAGAACCTACCTTAAAAACAAACCAAGAAGTACAGTGTTTCAGGAATAGCTGTAGGTGAAGCCTTGGAGAGGGACTGAGGGCCCGTTAAGGGTAGGTGAATGGAATTGTAGCTTCAGTGAACCCACTGAGTATTTTATCCCATCAGAGTATATTCTCTCCTCACCAAATTTCTGTCAAATTTCTCAGGATTTCACCAGAAATTTTTTGCACCTCTAGAGTCTGCTGTTGATGAAAGCTTCTGCTGTGATTCAGTCAGGCTGTACAGTCCAAGAATTAATGACTCCACACAAGGGATGAGCAGAAGACACACCATGGTAAGTGGTGGCCTAGTGATGCTGTGCTTTTTTAACCCCCAAGTCACAGAAAGTATTACAGTACAAGCCACACATGGAAACAACACAGGATAAACTACAAGACCTATGCTGGTGAGATACTGCACTTGGATTTAAATGTAAAACTGAAGTTTTTATGCAACTACAGTTATTAAGAGTCACGTAGTGTTCACTGAATAATAGACCATTAATGTTTGCACCCAGACAAAACTCTTGCTCAGATCAGTTCCTGCCCTATGGTTTCAGTTGAACACACTGTTTTCCATTTTGTCTTAAACTCTTGACTGGAAGTGAGGTATTTCCTTTAATACTGTTATATTGAGACCAAGAACTATGTCATTTATAAAGAATTCCAGATTCACAGGGAATGGGAAGTACTATAAAAGTGTAAAAGAGCAGCCTTTTCCTCTTTCTTTTAATTAAGAAAGGAGGTAAAGCCCACTAAGCTTCTTTCAGAACATTTTATGCTGTAGTTTTGATCCTAAATGGGCAGAAATACTAATAAAGACAGTGATTTTCCTCCAAAGTTTTTTTAGTAGTTTTGATGAAAAGTGTACCTACAGCTGGTTCTCTGGTACAAATCTGTTCTTTAAATTTAATGCGGGGTACATGGGGAGAACACCCACGTACATCTAATTAATACAGACATTGCAGAAGGGAGTGGTGCTGGGTAAGAGGTGGTTCACTATAGATCAAGGGAGCTCACCCTCTGTGGTGCATCCTAGGGTGCTGTGCGATGTAACACAGGCACTGCAGGGCGAGCACTGACCTCTCTTTCTTCCAGAAACACTAAACATTGGCCCTAGGACCTAAGCAGGAACCACGAACAATTGGGACACTACTGGGCAAGTCGTATGAGTGCAGCTTATCAGTCACTATGGTAGTGCTCATGTGGAAACAACCCCTCATCAGTAAATCTGGCTTACAGCAAAAAGACAAAGAAATCTGAGCACTGGGGACTGACATAAGTAGGTTCCAGTAGGAGGGTTCAGGACATGTTGTGCAAACTATTTGTAGAGACATGTTTCTGGTGTTCTGAGTCCATAAATAATGTTTACGAAAAGGTATTAGGTACCTTCCCCAAGGGCTGCTAGAAAAAAAGGAATAAACAGACCAGAAGGAGCTTAGGCACATTCCAGTTTGGGGAGGAGAAAGAGACTGTGAAGTCAACTCTAGCAGACTTATTATGGTACCTTTATAAAACATTTGCCTTTCTTACCCAGAGGGCAAGGGTGAGGGAAATACGATTCCTTGCTCTGACAATAGTGGAGGATCAAATGCTGTATCTGGATGGACTGCACTCTCTTGTCTTGGGGCCACTCCTGCAAAGATGTCCTAAGCCAGACTGGCAGCAGCCAGAGGGGTTTCTGGCAGTTGCTCATATCCCAGGGAATTGGCAGGTACATGAACTGATCTCATCAAACTTTGGAAAAAGCGGGAAATGAGGAAAATACTTGGATTTGCACAAACAAATCTTGCCTTGCTCCATTCTTATTTACAAGGTTGCTCCAGGACAAAACGTCACCTCTTCAACCCAAACAAAGCAGCACCATGCAGAGAGCACTGCAAGTCTGCTGATGTCCTTGCTGTGATCTCACAGGGGCTTCAAAATGCACTCACAGTTTAAAGAAATGGATTGCGATGATAAAATAGAATTATCTTTGCTTTACTCTCATATGCTTAGTAAACTCCCATGAAAATGTAGCAAATTCCCCCTGCTGCTTCCCCAACTGTCTGTGCCTCAGGCCCAAACTCAGTTATTCCTTTAATCCTGTGCAGGAGATCCAAGATCAAAGTTGGTGGGACTTTGTTTCATCGCAGCTATTCCCAGCAACATCCCTGGAATTCAGACAGCTGCTGGTTTTCATTCCTCAGCCATGGGCTAGCCAGATCTGACACTTCAGTGTTAACCCTTGGTTTTGGCATGAATTATGAACTGGAGTCTTGTCTCCTGAAAACTCCCCTGCTCTGCAGCAGATGAATCACCTTCACTGTGGTACCCCTTGGGGACAAATTACTTACTGGTGTTTTCTTCATGGGTACCAAAATTCCAGTGGCAAAGGAAGGGATCCCTGTGGAATCTAGGATCTTCTGAGATGGAAGGTGATCTCTAACTATCCATTATATTATCCCTGAGAGAGGGGGAAAAGAATTGAAAGCATGAAACATTTACTGGAAAAACAAGACCAGCCCTGTATTTAATCAAAACATTTTGTTTTGTTCCACTTGTAATTATTTCCATCCAATGAAAAAATACTTTAACAAAGAAAACCACAGTTCCCTTCCATGGGCAAACAAAATAAGAAGTCATGTCAGTTCCTGTACAATGCTACAGTGAAGGTGACATATTTTTAATGCTGTGAAATTGTCTTTACTTGTATTGCAGTAATACTGAACACATCAATTTAAGTTTAATGATCTAATTTCAGTGTTTGTTAGGATAGTGGTGAGAAGACCAAAGATTTGTGGGGAAAAAAGCTCAAGTGACACTTCATTTCCCCTGAAACTCATGAGAATATTAGTATGAATACTGATTACACCCACATGATTGACTAGGGCAGAGGTTCCAAAAAGATGAAGACTAACCTGAGAGCCAAGGGAATTATTGCCAAAGTATCAGCTATGCTGGTACCTTGCATTTTTTATTATTTTTTTTTTTAAACCCTAGTTTTCACACAGGAAAAAAAATACCCATTCTTGTACAAGATTCACTCTTACACTCAGGTGGCTGTCTCATAATCAAGGCAATAAATTGCAGGTACTTTGGCTGTAGTTTATTGAGATCTCATGCCAGGCAAAGGCTCTCTGTATGTTTGTTTTAATTATCATGTTCCTAAAAATGGTAACAGTTTATACAGGTTTACGACAATGCCTGACTACCCTCCCTTCCCTGTGCCTCAGGTACCTGAACTTTGTATTCCCGACAGAAGAGTGGAAATAACCTTGGAGACTTCTTCAGAACTGCTTCAAAACACAGTGAGATCTACTGGTGAAACAGCAGTAGAAAAATACTGTCACTTCTATATGCTGGGATATTTTTTCCCAGAGCTCTCAGACATTCAGCATCACAGTTGCATTTTCCTGCCTAGAACAGGCCAACAATTTCTCTTCAATACTGGCTGACTTCAGCACCCAGGTGAAAAGGGACCTGTAAGTCATGGACATTGCTACTTGCTTTTAAATGATTTTTCATCTAAGAACATTATGCCGGTTTCTGCACTGTCTTGGTGTAAGTCCTGCTTCCTGGCACTATCTCTGCACCTCACCCATCCAACTCAACAGGTATATTTTCATACCCTCTAGCAACAGATACTTTGTGGAGGAGTTAGTGTCTGCCAAGTGTGGTTTAATACTAATTAATTCAGGCTCCTTGCCATTTTCTCCTCCAACTCAAAACTGACAGCACATCAATCACATATATTTTTCAGCAGCACATCGTCTGACAATCAAAATATGCCGCTGAGATCCATCTGCATGGTGTTTTGCTGCAGAACAAACAGAATTCAGCTGCCTGCTTCTCAGACAGGTGTGACATTTCAGGACCCACCTGACATCGACTTAAGCCCCTGTCAGTGTGTTTTGCGGCACAGAGCATGGCTAATTTGTAAGTGGTGAGAAGTCAGCGTCTGTTCTGAGGAAAAGGGTAGTTTTGAAAAGGTAGAGGTTGCCCAAGATGTGCCTACTCAACACAGGAAGAGGTGTCTGGGAAACACCACTGTAAGGATCAGGAGGCTGGTCTGCTGGGTGGCTTGTGGAATGGAGTGAGAACAGGGATGTAAAGCTCTCCCTTGCAGGAGGCCAGCATCTTGGTAACAGAGGAAGGAAGACTATGCCTTTCTTTTTGTGAGAAGAAAGCAGGCTGCCAAGGTCTTCACCAAAATACCAGGATGAAATCACAAATTTTATGAGATACTTAAACCTACTGGTACCAAACCTCATATTACTCATGGAGAGCTCCACCTCCTCCTCCCTCTGGACTGACATTGCAAAATCTTTTGCTAACCACAATTCTTTCCACATAATATTTTATATGCCAGCAGAGAAGTCTGATTTATTCTGGGAGGTCAGCACCATCCCTCTAGAGCTTTCAGTTACAAGTATGATGGCTTGCAAGAAATCAGCAATTAAAACTGATCAATTAACCATAAAAGTTTATATCTATAACAAAGGATATCCTAAAGAAACCCAGTCAGCTACTAACTAGAACTAACTACCTACGTACTGTCTAGATTTGTCTGTTTTATATCCCTCTTTCTCCACACATGGATTTAAAGCTTACCTCTCTTTCTTCTAGAGCTCTCTCAAAGTATTAATGAGCTACACAATCTAAATCTGTATTAAATCTCGGAAAATGTTCAGTTGTTCAGGTATAGGGCTTGGGTTATGTTCATTTATCAAAATTGCCAGGTCACTAGCTCTCATGTGTTAGGATGGCAAGTTACAAACTCATGCGTACATGTGCCACAATGGATTTTCTCTAACTGTCTTTTTCTGAATTTTTATGATTGTGAGTCATTGCAGGCAGGAATTTATATAGCCAGGAAGGTTAAATATGAATATATCAATCTATTGTCCACCAATGGAGACTAGTATATGAAGAGAAAGTCCAGGGATGTTCAGAGTTAAGGAATATTTCTATTCCAAGTGGACAAACATGTAATGCTACCTGCAAGTCTTGCTGATAAGAATGTGCAGACACTTGGGTTAGTGCTGGAGCCAGGAACGTTACACCAAATCTGATGCGGAGTGAGGGTGCAGTGCTGTGGCTGCTCTGCCCTCAGCACTCAGGAACACCCTGGCCACCCAGCACAGCTCAGCAGCTTCCCAGCATAACCACTTGTGATCCCCTGAGAGTTTTTCCTGTGCTGTTGAATTACACTGTTCCACCTTGTCAAAAAGCAAGAGTTCTCCATTAAAAAAAAAAACCTCTACAGTATGATCCTGCAGATCTGTTCTGTCTTCACAGGAATATCCACATAGCAGCTTAGGGATTTCCACTGACTTTTGTCTTTGCTTTGGCCAAGTCACCTACAAATGCAAGGACAATGACAACAAAGTCTTGCTATTTCTGAGGTTCCTGTAGCCAGGATGAGTGACTGCTGGTAGTACAGTGTCCCCCATTCCTGCCATCAGGGATAGGTGAAAGGACAGGGTATCTGCTTCTTCCATAAGAGTAACAGGGACATCCCTCAGTACAGCAGTTTCCTATTGTTTCAGCTGAAGGTCCCAAACTTGCCTTCAGCATGGGGCAACAGGGAGACAGTAGAGAGGGGCACTCCTGGCTTCCCACCCCCCCTCCTTTTCTCTGCTCATTCCCTTACTGAATCCTCCCCCAGCCTTATCACATTCCCTCCATTCCTCTCATCGCCCTCTGAGCTTGCCTCTGCAATGCTGAGCCTGTGCTGCTGCCGTCCACCGGCTTCCAGATCCCCTCGCTCAGACCTGTGCCATGGGGTTCCTGGCCACTGCAGTGAGAGGGGTGGGGGAACCCTCACCTCCCACTCATTGTCTTCTGCCACAGCTCTAAAATACATGTATTCACTCCCTATCCTATCCCTATCACTTCTGGTCTTGGCAGCACCACACAACCCCCCTTCTTCTTGATGCTATCTATTTACAATAACTCAGTTTCCATAAAATCTCCTCCACTTATTCCTCACTGAAGCACTCTTATCTTATCTTGCAAACCTGACTTGACATTAGGCAGTTTGGTGTTTATATGAAAAAAGGGTTTGGCTTTTAAAACAGTTCAGCAGCCACAAACAGAACTAGGTCTTCAGAATAGCTTAGCCTGCATTTTTGGGCACTAAAGTGAGAAGCCAGCTCTTCCAAGAGGGCTCTTTTTAATGGTGTGCTTTGAAAATATTACTTTAAATATCCCAGAAGCAGTTAGATGTGGAGCCTTTTCTGAAAAGCCAGACTCTAGCTTGGTGTCTCCGTGGCAGCCAAGCTCACCTGAAATCTGCTCTGCAGCCTTTTTCACCTCTTAAGAGCCCTTCCCTAGTTTCCTGCTGCCTCCTCAGCCTGCACAACACAGGTTATCAGGGCAAGGGTAAGGCTGGCCCCTGCTGATTTTGACAGACTGGAACTTGATTGATTCAGTTTGCAAACTTGGGACAATACTTTGTTGTGTCTTTGCCTGTTGCTTTACATTGAAACTATCTTGGGGGCAAGCAAATTGTGCTACCAGATTTTAAATTCACCAAGTTTCAAAATTATCTGGAGGTCAGGGTTTTTTTGTTTTGGTTGTGTTTTTGTTTTTTTTTGTTAAAGAGCACTACCAAGAACTCTGGGGAAGGTACCAGCAAAATATCTCTTTATACGAAACCACAAAAAATACATATGCCCATTATTTTTACTTGGCATGGAAACTTGTGTGTCAGTTCAATTGTACTGGATTTCAAAAAGAATAGCTGGGCAGTGACTGTTCTGGTGTGCAACAGTTTGGTGACATCTGTCCTCCATCCCATGAGTCGTGGAACACCGCAAAGTCATGAAATGATCTATCACAAACCTCCTGTTATTTCAGGATACGGAAATATCACCCAAGCGCTGTATATAGACTACGGATTCATCATGAGCCAACCTGGAAATTTCAGTCTGAGCAGCAGTCTTAAATTAGTAAGTGCAGGGAAGTCTGCAGTAAAACAGCAGACTCTCTCCAGTCATCCCACACTAAACAAGCATACAAACATAAGTAAAATTTTATATATAAAAGCACAAATAGCACTGCTAAGATAAAAATCACAAAAGTGTCAACCCCTGAAAGTTCTTGGTAGTATTTAATTTTTTACAGTGGGCTTAGATCAGATCTGAACAGAGGGAATATGAATATATCACTGGCATTTCCCATCTGGCCCTAGAAGAGCCCTGCTTTGAGGTTGGTTTGGAAGGGAAGAAATGTCTCTTCATGAAAAACTTGCTTTAGTTACATTGGGAAGCCATGGTCACTTACTGCTCATAGAAACAGTTTAATACAGACTCACAACTTTAATGTTCAGGCAGCTTTACAAGAGGGAAACAGGTTTTTTTCCCTTTTTCTCAGCTAGGGACATGAAAAGCAAAGAACACTGAACCAATGTGCTGAAGGGGGAGAGCACCTCAGTACTGGTGCCATATCTGAGCTCCTGTGCCCATTCTGTCACATGAAGAGGTGCCAGATGTGGGGACACAAAGCAGCAGTCACCTGGTGATGCACACAGTCATACACAGACTGTGATGTAAGATCCACAGTCATATTACCATCCTCAGTTCACAAACAGTGGAGCCACAGATATCCTCCAGGATGTCCAGAGGAAATACACACCCAAGAACTGGATATCAGAGTTGTACACAAATGAAAGAGCATTCATTTGGCTTCAGCGAGAGATATTTTTAAATATCAGGTTTTCAGAAATATATGCTATTTGTAAAGTATGTCCTGAGGTCATCCAGACAGGCCCTTGACTACTGAACCTATCTGCTCATCAAGGACAGTTGTTTTCAACATTTTCCAGCCTAGGAAGCCCCTGTATATTTTACCAATGGAGGTCAGGTCTCATGAAGTATACTTAAATTTGTTAACAGCCTGCTTTCCTCAGTTACTCCTCCCCAGTACTGAAGCAGCCAGATCCATAGAAACTGACAACCACTGCTCAAGGCCAAGCTTACAGTGTTTCTTTTTAGTGAGATCCCATGTGGCAACTCTTAGTGTTTCTGTTGAATCCTGGAACAAGCAAGCTCCATCATTTAACTGAATGGGGGAAATCCAGCAGGCTCACATACTTCATGTCAGCAATCCTCTGTTCCCCTTTTTTTTTTTTTTTTTTAGAAAGTGTACAACAATGTATACCCCCTCCAAGCAGGAAACAGTAAATTCTGTAATCGAACTGTGAAAGTGCAATTATGAGTGCAGTTAAGGTGAAATATAGCTCTATTGAAGTTGGTGGGAGTTTTATTATTAACTAAAGTTTCACCCCTGTGTTTCGGGTGGATAGTTATCCTGTTCAAGCAAAGAAGCCATTATTTAATCAAAATGACATTTATAATGCAGTATTAGTATCATATTCAAGCATTCAGGACATGTTTACTTTAATCAGTTCTAATTAAATTGTTATACAGGAAAAAGATTTAGTTCTACTGGTGAGTGCATATATATTCAGGGGAAAAGCAATGCAAATTGTCCAGGATCTCATTAAGTGCTATTTGTACTTCTTAAACTCTGGTGAAGTTTTAGCAAGTCACATCTAACTCTTCTGTTCTACTCCACTGAAACGGATTGTCCTAAAATGAGAGTGAACATTTCCAAACTAAAGCAACTGCAGCATTTACAATGGTGCAGCATTTGCAACAAGGTAAATGAAGCAGCAATTGCCAAACCATCTGCCCCGTTAATTGCAAAGTTTAAGCAGCACTTTCACAGCCACTGGGATTCTCCTGGCATTAAAAGCAAAGAAGCAAAGAGGCTGATGGGTGCTCTGGATACCTCTCACACCCCATGTCCGGGCCAGGATACAGTGCTGCCATGTGCCTGGCAGACCCTGCCCAGCCTGGCTTCATCCAGCAGCAGATCGAGCGAGGGTGGAGGGTACCCATTTTTCTGCGTTGGGTAGAGTCATGATAGAAAACCAGGTCAAGTCCAGGCCTTGCTGGAGCTCTGAAGGCCTCAGAGAGTGAAAAGGGAGGCCCGGGTCAACAGCAGCACTTTTTTGAGTTCCTCCTCATCACCTTTTCACACAATTTCATGGTGGAAAACTCCTTGACCCTTCCCTCATATCTTCTAGCTTTTTTGTCATGGTCCCTTGGATTACAATCTAGTTTTACAAGTCTCCTCATGACAAACATGAGCAGAACATGAAAGTATCCTGTTCTTCTCTTCCAGAGTGACCCTGATCATGAGTTGTCCTTTGTCAGGGCCACAGAAGCAATCCTCTGGCACCAAGGTCCCAGCAGAGGAGTAAGGCACCTCCCCCTCACACCCACCTCAGCTTGCTTGCTTCCTTCCTTCCTTGCTGCCACTGGTCTTCAAGCACCTCTACTACTTTTCCTGCTACTCACCAGCTCTCCAGCACCACTCCTCTCTCTTCCTCCACTCACACTTGACTGCCTCACCCATATATGGTCCCAAGGTGCTCACCACTGCTCTGCTGCCCATCCCATCCCAAACCAGGCACCATCCTCTCTTGGCTGAAACCTGGTGCACACTGTCTCAGACACCTGACCTAAAACCACCGGTGGAGAGGGGTGCAGGTGTTGTGGGATGAGGAACTGCTGATGGGGACCCCCTCTGTGCCTGTATTGCCACCATCCAGCCTGAAGCATCACAGAAGGAAAACAGAGGGTTTGGGTTGTGCCGTAACCCAGAAAGCAGCCAGTACAGCTCAGCACAGCACAATGCAGCTCAGCCTGCCTTCAGAAGGTGTTGATGAGGTATGCCAGCTTGTCCCTTGGCTGAGGAAAGTGTGGACCCTGAGAGCAGGTAGGCCACAGGAAAGCAAATGGAATTATCCTGGCTCTGGAAGCCTAGAGACCAGTGACTGAGTTTAAGCATTTGTTTTAACATCTTTTGAAGTCAGCCCTTCAGCTGAACTCAGTGAGCACAGAGGCGCTTCCATTGTGCACCAGAGGAAGCAATGTGCCTGGCCAGCCACTGGCCCTGACTCCCCAGGGTAGAGTTCTGGGCAACTGCTTCCCATGTGCTTCACCAGGGCTCCTTTCACAGCAGGGTGGAGTGGGGACCACACACCTGCTCCAGGATCCAAACACACCAGGCATTTGATCCTTCTCTGCTCTTCAAAGGCTGGTGGACACACCAACAAGGAGAACTGGTGCTGAGCTAGGTGGCAACTTTTTCTCCTGCTCAGTGTTTGGGGAATTGCCTGGGGCAGCAGCATCCTTAAGAGACGCAGAGAAGATGCAGAAGGGTTTTGCTTGTATAGGCAGGGTTTGCTCATTTTGAGTATTAAGTGTTAATTAAGTGAAGGAAGAGCAAAAACTGAAACGTATTTAGACTATGACAAGTGACTATGATAAGATTTGCAGGAGTTAACACATTACCTCTAACAGAGTCAAGAGCTGCTTACTACCCCAAGAAGATATTTTTTTGTACCGTAAGTGCGCTGCAGTGAAACAACTTCCTCTTATGTGACCCCAAACCTTCACCTGGACAAGCTGTACACATGCAGGCCACTGCCAAGTTAGCAAGAGAACCATTTCACAGGAAGCTGGAGTCTTCTGGAAACTTCCGTTTACAGGAATGCAAATTTCATTCAATTCCTCTTTGAACCCACATCTCTTTTTTTCCCTTTGACCTGTCCCTTCTGTGAGGAGCTGCTGGCTGAGGCAGCATGGGCTCCCTTGAGCCAGGCTGGCTGACACCCTGCCTGGCACCGGGCTCAGCAAGGCAACAGCCCCACGACTCCCCCAGGCTGGCACTGATACCCTCATGCAGAAGGTGCTGTGAGTCCTCACTTAAATTACACTAATACTGCACTGCTGGCATGGCTGATGGGGCAAAGGTAGCTAAAACCTAAAAATGAAAACAACCCCATACAGTCACCCATCGGGCACAGGTCCAAGTCAATCCTGATGGATGCTGCACAGAACATATCCTCCCTATCCTTTCTCGGCTGCTGGGGAGTACCCACATAACACGACACCAAATGCATCCCTTTTCCCACACTGTCACACAGATGTCCAACGTCCCTCTGCATTCTGCGTCCCAAAACCTTGCTTGTACAAGAGTGAAAAAAAAACATATTTAAATCAAGAAGGTGATTGCATTGCACAGAGTTCTTTTGTGCCATGCTGCAGGTGTACAAAACAAACCAGGAGGTAATCAAGCAATCTATCCAGATCCAGACTTTAACTAAGGGGTCAGGGAATGGGATAGAAAACAAGGTCTAGTATGCATGTATGATGAAAGGTTGACAGTTATTTCATTGTGTGCTTTGGTGTGAAAACCACAGTGACAATCATACTGGAATGTGTTTTTCGTCACCCTGAATACTTCACGCCAGGTGGAGAGACCTTTTACGTGCATGAGAAATCCTGTGCTTTGGGGGCTGCACAACTTAAAGAAAATGGACCCTGAAACTACTTGCAAAAATCCTGTTCTCCCAGACAAGCTGTAGCAGAAGGAGACGAAGTTACCTGCATGTGGGACATGCCTAAAGCCAAACAGCAGAGGAACACCTCTCCCAGCCAGGAGAGCTCACCTCTGCAGAGCTGCACCTGCTCAGGGATCTGTCCTGCTACTGCATATTTTGGCTCCTGGGGAGTTTTTTGAAACAAGGCTCACATTTGACAGGCATCCTCCTTTGCAACTGCAGAGCATTTCAGTGGACACAGTAGCAATCATTTTTATGGAAGATCTGGGATTGCACAGTAGTAATTGGGGCATGAGGGAACAACACAGTAGTTTTAGGAGTCACCACTAAATGTATTTCTCTTGCTTTCCAGGCACCTAACTTAGGATTTGTAGTACAAACATACCTTGCCCAACCCCCTCACCCACCCCCTCTTGTGAGCTAGTGCCTGACTTCTCTGCAGTAGAGAATATCCTCTGCTCTGAAGATGCTTCCCACAAGTTCCAAGTTGACAGAGATGACAAGAAACATAGGATGCAGCTGTACACCCAGGGGATCCAGAGACAACAGCTTTCCACACTTACGGACTTCTTTGGGTGGAGAGTTTTCTCATGACTGAGGAGATTGATGCATCCATAAAAAACTAATATGATGCTAAGAGTTTTTTTCTCTTCCCATTACATCCTCTGCAGCTCAAGAGTGAATTTCCTGCCCAGTTAAGATTTGGAGAACACATCCTACACTCTCAGCACGTGGGTGAATGGGAAGGAGATCCAGCACAAGGACTGGCAGCCGCACAGAAAGGGCAGATGTAGTGTGGGCCAAAAACCACAAAAGGCCCCAGAGCCCAGGACAGGCTGTCCCAAGTCCATTTCCCTGCCTGGCTGGTTCCTCCCCATCCTTGTGCTCTGCCCCGGGACAGCAACGTACAGCTCAGCCCTAGCACCCCATGCTCCCCCCACTAACAAGCTGGACTTTGAGGAAAAGGAGTTGATCTTCCTCAAAACTCACAATTAAATGGTGAGCTCTGACAATACTCACTACCAGAAAAGGGATGAAGTTGCAAGTTAGAGGCATCTTTCCTTTCTTAATGTATTACAGCAGCAACTGGGATCAATATACACAGGGAATGTGATCTTTCCTATGTCAAGGGTATTCACAAGGTTTAGACAAAAGTATATCAACAATCAGTTTCCCTTTTCCACACTTTTTTCAAGCTTGGACACCAAAATCAAGCATCACTTTTGTTTCTTGCCTGTGGGCTGTTTTTTATGAGGGCTGGAATTGGTGGTGTCCGCCCCTTGGAAGGTTTCGCTGCTGTTCATAATACAAGCTCAAAATAGTAAAATCTCCCTTTGGGTAGATGCATTTACACTGACATAAAACTCCTAAGCATGCTAATGCTTTTTTCTGATTCAGTGCTAAGCTATTCAAGTGTAAAACATCTTGATGCTAACATAGCAAATAAACTTGAGTTGAAAAAATACATAAAACACAGTTATGCTACTAAAACTTTTCAAGTGTAGACAAAAATAATCACATGCAACAACTAACAACAACTTTGTGGAGCCCTCTAGACTCTGAACATTGCCATATATTGTGTCAACACAGGGCATTTCCAATTTAACTATCAGTTTCATACACACAAACACACCCTCTTGTGAGAGTACCTAGAGCATTGAAATCTTGTGCTCATTGCCAGCCATTTTCATTCCGTGTTTGCCCTAGCCCACGGCTAGAGTACTTGTCTTGCACACATTCCAGGGGATATTTTATTTTTGTTCAAATGCTTACTGTCAGTGGGTTGTTTTATTTATTATATTTGGTAACACAGTTTTTTCTGTTGGCCTCAAGCATTTGTTGAATACAAGGGGGTAAACCAAGCTTAGAAAGAGTCAGCTTGAGACTCCTTAGGAACTCTGATTTCTGACAGCATCATACACTTTGCTTACTACAAATTAGATACTTTCCAGAACACTTTGGGCTGACATTATTTACAAACATGATCATTGTAGCTTTTTTCCTTCTCCAAACTAGTTACTAAAAAAGAGTCTCCAGGTAGTATAGGAGTATGCTCATCAGTGTACAAAACAATGGAGCTCAAAGGCAGAAAGAAAGGAGAGTGCAATGATATATGGGCAGCAGAGCTGTAGGTGAGAAGCTAATTCTTTGTCCTCAGAATTCCTTTGGCTGTGCTATTGCATTCATGCTAAGGCATCTGTAACTACTCTTCTGCTGCTCTAAAAATTTAAGTCTGCCCACTGCAGCTGGGAGCTGAGAGGGGAGCCCCAGCTGGTTGCATGGGCAGAGCATGGCAGCCTGTCACACTCCAAGCACACAGCACTAACCACAGCACTGTCTGTGAAGGAAAACAGGGACCTCCTTCCCCAAGGGAACCTACAGCTTTCTTTCTCACCAGCCCAAAGAGCGTGGAAAACCTGGCTCTGTCCACACAACGAACCACACTCTTCGGTTTCCTGGAAAAAGATGAACAGGTCCTGGGTGCACCGTGAGTGCCTGGAGTGTTTCAAGAAAATCAGATGCAGCCCACGAAAACTGTCTCACTGCAGTGGGAAACAAGGGGGAAGCAGTAAAATCCTCCTAGCCTGAGGAGAAAAGATGCCTTGTGGTGGATGAAACAAATTTGGGAGCAATTAATAATTAAATACAAGAGCAATGTGGTGGGAAAAGAGGCCAGTTATACACCCTACCTTTAAATTGCGGCTGGTGCCAATTAGCAAACTCCAGTGACTGCTACAGCAAAAAGTTCACCTTAGTTTGATAGAATTCACCTTAGTTGATACTTGGCCTGAAGAGGGCTGGCCCTGCAGAGCAATGGGGCAACTGGACTGATCTCCCCTGACAGCTTCCCTCTCACTCAGTTTCTCATGGCATTCGTAGCACCACTCTGTGATCTCCTTGGGGCCACTGATCCTATGGACAGCTGAAGTCCATGGAATTAGGCCGGTTTTACCGGTGGAGCAGCACCTTTTTTCTGAGAGTGCTCATGTCAGCAGAAGTCTAGATGGGGGAGCAATGTAGAGACTGGCGCTCTCCTAGCAAGCAGAGGCCCTGTATAGGTTATGGGGCTTGTTGTATGGAACTTGTACTCCTTAAATCTAGCCAAGGAGGAATTTCCCACACGTTTCCCAAGACAACACTCCAGTGGGCTCAACCATGCCCAGGGCATCCCAGAACATTTCATGCCTGGCTTGCATGCTTGGAGTTCGCTCCAGTAGGGTGACACCGCAAATCTACCCATGGGAGCTTGCACCCAGGACAGTCCCAACCCTTCCTTCTCACCCATCTTACCCACAGCCTGCAGTGCCAGTGATGACCAAGGCAGTTTTTCATTATGAACACATAACATGCAACTTAAAGAGAGAACAAGAAAAAACCTGAAAAGGGAAAAAAAAAAAAAAAAAACAACAACCAAAACCAACAAACCCACTCTACTCTTTTACTCTCTCGCCTCCCCACCCTAAACATTCCAGCCTTCCCTGCCACTAGAGAGGGGAGCTGTTTATTGATATTATGCAAGCACTGAAATATTTTTCTTTTTCTTCTCTCCTGACTTGTTTTTTTCCCTCTTTCCCCCTTTCTTCTCCGGGGGTTGCAAAGGTAGTTCAAACCCCTCCAGTCATCTCGGCTTATCAGCCACAGGAGATACATTCCTCTGGGCTGCTCCCTNCCCCTCAGTGGCCGCGCAGATGATACTTAGGACAAGCCCATCCCGGCCCGCCCTGCTCCCGGGCCCCGCCGGACGGGCACCGCGCCGCTGCCGCCCCGGCCCCATGCTGCGCTCGCTGCTCTCCGGCTGCCTCTGTCCCCTCGCAGGTAAGGCTGCCACAGGCGCGTCCCCTCTCGCTTCAGCCGCCGGCCCGTCAACCTCTGCCCCGGGGCCAGCGGGACAAAGATCGCCCTTAAGGAACCGGTTTCATTTCCTCTTAAAACGGGCTTATTTCGCCTTGGTGAGCGAGGCAAAGCTTGGGAGAGAGGAGCACGGGAGGCGGGAGCACTGTGGCTCCGAGCGGTCCGTGCTGCCGAGGGACCGGCACCCACCGGAGCGGCTGCTCCGGACCGGCACCCAACGGCACCGCGCGGGTCCGGCACGGCCCTGAGGAGGGTCGGGGCTGCCCTCCTCCCGTCGCGGCGCGGGCAATGGACATCGGCTCGCTTTCTAGGCTAGTGCATCCCCATCCAACAGGGACTGTCGCGGGTTCGAAGTGTTTTACTTGCTCCCTCCCGTGCAGATGAAGTGACCCTGGCAGGAAAGGCAGTTATAGTCCTGCAGCTGATCACCTGTAACTTTTTAAGCCTGTTGTGCAAACAAATTATGTGGTCTCAGTATGCCTTTTTCAGGCATAACGAGGCCGCTATATTTTATGCCTCAGCCAGAGTTGCAGGCTTTGAGATCACAAGCCCTGCGTGGCAGAATTCTCTTAGCATCCCTGTTTACCCCTCAGCTTGGCTTGTGGCAGCTGTAAACGAGATCGGCAGGTTCTGTCTCATTGGCATCACTGCTGGTTTGCTTGGCATGGAGGTGGCTACAGAAAGGGTTTGTCAGAGCATAAATGTAGCACGCAGTGAAACAGCAGAACGGTAAAAATGTTGCACACCCATGTGTTTGGGGTGCTTATACCTCCTGGGGTCCTGACTTTCCATCTTTTTGCCAAACTCCTGACTCCTTGGAGTGCTGCAGTCACATCCTTCCCACGGAGTCATCAGAGTTGCCACATTCTTGGGCATCCACTCAGGTACTCTCTGCTTGGATTGTGCTTTCCAGTTGTCCTGGTCTGGAGCACCTACTTAGAGCTCAATGTGAGCTGGAGCCTCTGTGAGTTGGCCCAGCAGGTTAACTCACAGGTTAACTTAACAGGTTAAGCACTGTTGCCAGCAAGGCTGCTCTGAAGCACGTTGCTCTGCCTGGGTTCAGTCTGGAAACTGCTACCCAATGACACAAAGGGCTCTAGAGCAATGCTGCTGTGAGAACATGCCAGCATCCCTGTAAGATGTGGAGGGTGTTTGAGGAGTGTTTTACAGCGGGGTGGAAACCTCTCCTTTTTGCCCTGGATGTAATTCGACCATGAACTTGTTCCCTCCAAGGTATATAGTGCAAACCGGATGGCAGGGTTAGGAGGTGAAAGGAAGCTTGCTCTTCCACATGGAAGCGTCCCACACCACTCAGACACAGCAGTGCTGTTAATGGGGTAGGTGAAAACTTTGGTGGGGGAACAGAGTTATCCTACAGAGCAGTGAGAGATCAAGAAGAGGTTCACCTAAAATTTGTCTGAATAAGAAACAGCAGCAGCACTCTCTAATTGCCTCAACTACAAAAAGGCACCAAATATTATGTCTGTCCTGATTTGAACGTCATCTCTATTCAGAATTCTATTCTTGGCTCTTGCTCTCACTGCAACTATAAAATATTTCAGACATGCCAGAGTATGGTTACATCTACCTTGTAGTAGAGTATGGTAGCACCTACCAGTGCTACCTTGTTTGAGCAGAAGCAGCTCTCCAGGGATTTACCAATGGACAGCAATGACTGCTCATGAAGAACGGGTTAACAGCAACCCTTCTAATACAATTCTCGAGTTCCTTTGGCTTCAGTTGAAGCACTGGTGTCTAAATGGCCTTGGTCTTTGGGGCTATTGAATAGTTGTTTATCCAAGCTTATTATAGGCAATAAAACCTGAATTACTACATACCTGTCATCCCTGGGGGGCACGTTCCATCCTTGCAAAGGGCCTCCTGGCTCCTAGTTAATTTCTGGCTGAATAATCCTCTGTGATATGCGGCAGCCTGCAGATCAGATATACAAGGAAAAGATCTAAATTAGACAGTTTCTGCCAGTGTGATATATTTGTTTCTATTGTTTTAATTTTCTGCTCAGACATATCACTGAGTTGTTTGCTAAATCATCTTTTGCTGTTATACGGGACTGCTCATGGAAGCGCTGCTTCCTTTATTTAAGGTTTTGAACCTTTCTCTTCGAGGAACACATGGGCATTTCCAAGGAGAAGGATTTGCAGGTCTTTAGTGGCAGCTGGCATTTCCCTGAAAAAAATCTCACAAGTAAGCCCCATAGGTGATTGTAGAGGCTGAACCTCTTCCCTCCCCCAGCTCCCAGGACTGGTTGTATTGCAGAGTAGGGAGAACTTGGGCACTGCCCCTTATGCACAGAAATTATCCTTTGCCAGGGTTTTCCCATTGGCAAAGGATAATTTGTTCATAGAGGCATAGAAATAAGTTGCAGCGTGATTGCAGAAACGAATGGGAACAGCGCTTTAGCTGGTGCTATTGCGCAGGGTCAGGTGTTGGCCCAAAAACTGGTGACCGCCAGCCTACACAAGTAACTGATAAACCAGGTGGTCCGAGGGGACCTGCTGTGCCCCGGGACTTCTTGCCAGAGGTCACTAATCTATCAGACCTGTCGTTTGGTTTCAAGAACTTCACAGGTCACTTACAATGAATTAGGAGCAAGCTGTAAAAGTGTCAAGTGGCCTCTCTACTTGGAAATTCGTTTCCTCTTTAGTTCACCCAACTATATCAATCAGTAAACAATCAATCTCCCTCTCATTCCACCTCAAATGCTTGAAAAGAGCTATAATTATCTCCTCTTTTCTAAAACACAGGTACTAAAACAATGAATGCCTCCTCAGAGTCCTTGAACCCTGTTATCTTTCTCTCGGCATCTACTTTATATGGATTTATCATTACCAGCTGCAGCTGTGGGGACCTATAACATTTCTGGTCACATTATATTACCAAACTATGATCCTAACTAACTTCACACAACTAACACCGAGACTAGAGACCGCCTTGGAGTGAAAGGATCTAAGTAGTTTGTGATTTTTGTTCAAGTGCTATCTGAAATTTTAGCTTTGTCATAACTATTCCTTTGCATTCAACATTTTGAGCAAATCAAATAAAATGTATGTTCATGAAATCCACGTGCATTTCCCTTCTTCAGCTGGATAAATTGAAGTTTAGAGAATCGGGTCTATCATCCAAAATACTGTTATGACATGGGAGCATGTTCCCCTGCAAATGTGAATTTTTCAGTCACAACTCCAGT
>WAAG01016098.1:36895-58462 GCA_013390105.1 Tichodroma muraria | reverse complement strand
AAAAAAAAAAAAAAAAAGCGCAAACCAAGCAAAATAAAACAAAAAAAAACCCGACCTTTCCTCTGACAGTGATTTTCAAGCCTTCACAAGTTTCTGCTGTTGTAGGTAGAAGTTGTAACTGGTGCACTGAAGACAACAGACCCTGTGATAAGTTTTCTGTAGAAATTTTTCAGCTCATGATTATCCTAATTATTTCAGAGAAGCCTTGCTCAGATTGGGCAGCCCAAGGTCCGGCAGCACACTCGGCATGCTGCTTGAAAGGCATTGGGGAAGGCAGATAGTTTGCAGACTTTTGGTGACAAGTAGCACCTCTGCCACTGCTATGACTGGTGTCAACAGTCCAGTAAAGCACCAGGTAGTCGGGAGATCCCCAACCCGTGGAAACCCATGGCAAAGCTGTGTGGAGATAGATTTTTCTCACAGAGAGTCAGCTGGTAGTGGTTACTAATTTTTTGGGGTGGGGACTTTTTTTGTTTGTTGGGTTGGTTTGGGGTTTCTGGAAGCGTGAGAGTGATTCAATTCTTGAGAGCACTGAGGTCCTGTCCGTGCAACGCCTGCCTGAGCCCGCAGGCAGGGAGGGCGCTTTCCCAGCCGGAGGGTGACACGGCTCCCGCCGGCCCTGCCTGGGGGCTGCTGAGGAGGTGCCAGCACGGCCCCAGCGCCCCGCCCCACCCTTCGGCACACATGGGGGAAAAGTCATCAGCAAAAAATGCCTATTGTTTCAGAAAGGAAGTGACCCCTTCTCCCTTAAATGTTGGGAAATTGAGACCTCATCATGCTTTTTTTTTCTCACCAACCTCTTCGACATGAAAGGGAAATACCACCTGAGCCATCCTGCCAGCAGTGCTAGAGAATGTGGCACAGTGACAAAACTAAGGGAGCCTTTTTGTGAGGGAAGGAAGGAAAATGAGGGAATGCAAGGACTGAATGGGAGAGGCAGCCTTTAATTTCCTAGGTCAAGAGTTTGACTCCAGTGCACTAGCCACTGCTATCTAATGAGTCTCCAAAGGGCAACAGTCATCTCTTAGTTTGTTACTTGGAGGCCTCAGCCCCGTCACAGAACCAGTCCTGCATGGCAGGGTTTAATCCTTGGCACAGCTGGAGCCAGAGAGGAGTTAGTAGGCAGGCTGTGTCCTCTACAGGATGCTGAAAAACCTTTTCTGGCACTTTGCACGTTCACCTTACTCCTGTACTCAAGGCTATGGAGATTGGTAGAACTGCTGTGGTTTGACATTGGTCTTCCTTTGTAGGGCGGCAGTGCAAAGTCCTTGCTACTCCAGCAACCCAAGTCATTGGTGATGTCCTTTATTTTTGGTGGCACAGTAAAGTTGGAAAGTACTGGCCTTATGAGCTGCAGAGTGTAAGATGTAGCGTGTCTTGTGGCATGAGTGGCACACAGTAGCAAGGAGACAAATAGATTCTCTGATTCTGTTCATCCTGCACAAGCCTGCCAGCAGCACCCACTGTGGACAGGTTTGCTGTGCACCTGGACCTTGCAGCAGTTTTAGAGACAAGCAGAAGGTTGCCATGGCTCTAGCTCTGCTATCCTTTGTAAGACAATGGCAGATGGAGACAAGCAAAGCTTTGGCTCCAGTTGTTTAACAGAGATTCTCCCCATGCCAAGTAGCTTAAAAATCAGGATGAACATTTTGAGAAGACAGATGGGCAGAGAATGGAAGGGAAGAGAGCAGCAAAGGGCAGTGCTGGTATGGTATGGCTCTCTACTGCCAGTAGCAGCACTCATTCCACTGCCAGCCTGGCCTCTTCCTGTCCACCAGTGCTTCCATTAGTTGCATACATCAGAACACCATGTGCTATGATACTTAAGGCAGTGCATCAGAGGCCATGGACCCTCCCAGGGATGTAGCAGAGCTTAACAGGTCTTGCACTAAAGGAATTGCCAGTGAAACACAACTTTGAGCCACAGACATAGATGCAAAAAAGAAAAAAAATCAGACACGGGTTTCAGTACTTTGGAGCATGGGGATTTGGATATAGACTTTGGCTTAGTTTGCTAGAAAGATGGGAGCTTTTGCAGGAATAGGGCTTGAGCAGTTTTGGAAGTGCATAGGAGTTTTTCCTAGGCAGTTGTTTGAGTTCATCTCATGCATAAAACTTACTTGGGATAAAATTATTGCTTGAAAGTAATTTCATACTTAGGTATCTGCCCTCCTTCTCCTGGTCAGAGATCTCTGTACTAATACACCAGGCTGAGTCCTGGCAGCTGCTAGTTATTGTGCAACTGGAAAAATAACTTGGACTTAAAAGTCCCAAGAAAGGGAAGCCTTGGGACAGGAGTTGATGGGGGGTATTTACCTTAGAAAGATTTAAGTTTCTCTATTAGGCTATGCTAACTGCAACACAGAAACATCCCGCAAAGCAATTCAAACACAATGCAGAGCAAAGTTCTAGAGGCTTAGGTGGGACACATCCTTTCCTTTCACTCCCCACCAGTTACCCTCAGGTATTAGCTAGTATCTCCTTGTGAGCTGGGAAGCTGTCCGATTCTCCAGCTTTACAGGCACAGCTTCCCAAGGCTACAGATGATCACTTACCACCAGTTACAAGCATATATTTCAATCCAGGGAACCCTGTATATCTCTAGGGTGGTTACAGAGCCATATAACTCTTTGAAAGCGCTACTAGGCAAGTAGCACAAGCTACCCTGAGACAACGTTTGGCCTGGGCACACATGTTGAAGCTGCTTCAGGAACCTGTACTGATTCTGAAGCATGCACACGAAACTCCACTCCTTCCCTGGCTGCCACACCAGCATACCAGCCAGCTTCCTAAAAGCTACAGCATTTGCTATCTTACTCCCACCCCAGAGGGGTGTGGAAAACCGGTCCAGGGGAAAAGAAACAAAAAACAACAACAAAGATCTTGGCTGAATTCCCAGGAACAGCAGTGTCAAACCTGGCTGGCCTCCAGCACAAGTAAATACATCTTACCATTGTTAATGCCACCTTTCAGCTCGCTGAAGTTCTTCACACCTCCTTTCAGAAGCCCCAGTGCAGGATTGTTTGCAACCATACCCCTGCAGCACACTCCCTCCAGTGCCAGGCAGGAGTTATCTCCCTTCCTTGCTTTACTCAGGGCCCCTGGTATTGCTGAACAAAGCACTCACAGGCCAAGCCCTCAGCCAAAATTAGCTGACACAGTTCTGTTAAGGACCCTGGAAATGAGTTAATTTATAGCAGCTGAGGGTCTGTGTCGCTTTTTTTTTTCTTTTCCAATTGCACAGATGAGCTTTAATTGCACCATTCTGGTGTTTGTTAGCAATATGCTTAAAAGAACTGAGTGTTTTTGTATGCTTCTTTCGAGATCTGTAGCAGGAACAATCTGCTTGTTGGAAGCCCCATGGTTTAGATTCTATAATCCAGTTAACAGAGAGGAAGAAGAGAGATTGTTCTGTCAGTGAGGTGCAGCAAGAATAACTTGAGTTTCAGGTCACTGCCTTAATCATTGGAGATCTTTCTGCTGTAGCACACACGACCTCACTGACCACAGGAAAGTATTATTGAATGAATGAGGATGAGGTGCCTAAGTGTGTTGCAAAATCCTGTTGTCCTTTGCCACTATTCTGATCTTGTGGTAGGGGGTGATAACATTTTGCCTCATCACAGGGTGCTGGAAGAATAAATAAGAAATGCTCAAATGCTGTGTTTTGCAGGACCTGACAGTGCTGAGAGCAATGGTTTACTGCCTAGAAATAAATTTTTATTAAAAAATTTACTTAAACAATTTTTGTGAAACATGTTGCTAGTGACAACAGTAAGGGGAGAGCAAAGAACTCTTGTTGGCATCAAGGTAGCCATCCCACAGAGGGTCAAAGATTTCATCTTACTTTCTATTTTTTCTACTCCAGCCAAACCTCGTTCATATTGCAGCTTTTGTAGTCCTAAAAGATACACAGTAAAGCATCTGACATCTCCTTCTGTAAGTAGCAAGACCTCATTTTAATATGCTGCTTCCTGATTTTAGACAAAGCAATATTTGTGTAGGCCAGGGTGAAACCAGTTAAGCAAGAAAAAACAGGGGCAGATTGAAAGAAGTGAGAGAATCTCCAGTCAAAGGAAAGCATGGCATGATTAATAAGTGAGAGCAATCAGTCTGTGGGAAAGAGTTACATTTGCATATAGTAATTCCTGGTAAGAGTGGCAGCTGTATGGTTTGTTCTTCCTCCTGACTCTCGGTGGTTTTGTTGGCCAGCTGGGGTAGTGATGCCATCAGAAGAGCCTGTAAGCCTTGTATTTTTCACACAGATACGTTTTGTCTCTGGCTGCCAAGAGGTGTTTGCAGCTGAGCAGGTAGATCCTCTTGACTCCAAATCAAAGTGACCGAGTTCTACCTCCTCCTTCCAAGACCTGGCACCCAGCTCCCCCTAACAGCTGACGCTTTGCTGTATGTGAAGCTGCAAACCAGTCACCCTAATCCTTGTCCTCAGTTCAGGGTCCCTCATGAATATCCCAAAAGTGGAAGAATAACAATGGAGACTAGCACAGGCAGCTCCTGATGAGCTTCCCTGTGTAATGTCTTTTTCTTGTCCCTCACCACAGCAACATCCTGGTGTTGTATGCTGAGGTCTGGCACTGACTGTCCCAAACATGGCTCTTTGCACTGGGAGATGCCTGTGAATCCTCCTAAGGGAGGCAGTGCAATTCTGTATATGATAAACAAGCCTTATATAAGGAGTATTAGCACTATGTACCACAAAAAGCCCTTCAGATTATTTATCACTGACTGCCCTTTTTCATTCATATGAAAATCCAGTGTAAAATATTAAATCAGTGAGTGCCTATGAAGAGCAAAGGGCATGTTCCAGTGGTATCCCAGGAAATACTCGAGATCAAATGGAGGGAATTCAAATAAAGTAGAAAATGATCCATGTAAGAGTTAGCTTGGCCTTAATGAGTAAAAGCCTTCCTTGTCTAAGTACATTGCAGAAAGAAAGCTGGAGGAGGTAAAGCTGGAAGATGGGTTATTTCTGAAACAGGGACCTTTCTGGGTTACTGCAAAGGACAGCTGCATAGCAGAGCTCTCCCTGATCCACTGTGAGTGGGGTAGGATCCCAGGCTTTCCTGCCCACCTAAGGGACGTTTACTTTACTGGGGGTGAGTTTGTGACTCTGCTGCTGGTCTGATTCGGGTAAAAAGGAAGAGGAGAGGGGAGAGCGAAGTAGAAAGCAAGACATAGGGAAAAGTGTATACATTGTAGCCCTCTGAGGCACTCTGGGTTGGGCTGAGGGAAAAAAAGATACCAGAGAAACTGAAGTTTTGTTCTGCATCAGTTCTTGGCTCCAAATCCACAAACATACATATTTGGAGCTGAGATCTGCAGTTTGCTAAAAGGTAGGTGCAGAACTTTCATAATAGCTCTCATACCATTGTGATCCAGAAGTTTGCACTATGAAATATTATATTCAGAAAAACAGTAAGAAAAACCTGGGAGCAGATCTTTGACTCCTGAAGATCAGCCCTTCATCCAGAGACTGTTCTATCACATTACTGTGTAAAATAATTGTGACTTGAAAACAAGTCTTCTTTGTCCACATGCAAAAGCTCTTGAACAAGGCTGTCCCCATCTCTTTTGTCTTCACAAATAAGGTAGGAGTTCACTTAAACACATTACTTCATCGCCAGAACCATACAGGGAGTGAAAAAGATCTACAGTGCTTTTTACGTTTGCTTTTCTTATCAGAACTTGATTTTTGTCACCTGTATGTGAGCAAAAATTACTGCAGAGAACACCAAAGAGTTTGCAAATTGCTTGTTGCAACCCAAAATTCAGTTAAGTCTGTGGGAAGACTGATTTCATTTTACTATTGTTTTTCTGCTCGTTCAGAATACATTTAATTGGAAAAATATTTGAGCCTTAAATTAATGCCTTTGAGGCTGAAAGAACATGTACATCTCTCTATCTATATGCAGATAATTACTAAAAGGTCACCTGCCTACATATGTTATTTTCTACCTATCTATCAAATCAGACTTGTGCTTTTACGAGCTCCCCTGGAGGACTCTAAGGTTATGAAACACAAGGCTTTTGTTGCAGCAAAGCCTACAAGAAAGCTCCATATAGCTCACAAAAAACAAATTAGGGCTGTCCCCCTCTACTGCCTTGGTACAGGCAGTTTTACATTCCACATCCCTCAGGGGATGCATTAGACACTGAGTTTTGTAGCCTCCTGTGACCTTCTACTTGTTTTCTTTTCAAGTAGGTAAGAAGAGCCCACCTGCTGAGGACAAAGTCGTGTTAACACACATGAAGATACTGAGCAATGAAGGAATTCAAAACCCAGGGTTAATCCCAGAGGCTCCATCTGGCACAGCCTGCACAGAAGAGTCCCACCTTCCTGGTGCCAGTCTCCCACCAGCCTGCCTGGGAAGTCCAGATGCAGCAGCCACACCAGCAGATCCAGACTACACAGATGGCCCAGCAAGCACCGACTATGTAGCCACCCTGCCTGACCTCAGCGCCTTCGAGTCCAAGTGCCGGCTTCACAGATTCTCCAAATTTGAATCCGAGGACTCAGGGGTTGAGTTGCCAAGTGGTGCTAATTCTCCATCAACGCCGACAGGTTCAGAGAAGAGCTTTGTGCTTCACAGCAGAGACTCATTTTGTGACTCGGGTGTGCTTAGCACCTCTTCTTCTCCGGAAATTGACCATCAGTTAATGAGAACATGTAAAGAACATGCCAGAAAAGTTAGCCTCCAAGATCCAGAGAGCAAAAAGCAAGCTGATTACTACAGTCAGGAGGCAGATGCTGTGCAGGATCCTACAGCCTCCCTTGAAGACTTCAATGTCCCTCAGGAAAAAAGTCCTGATGAACATTTTGACCAGGGTGACAAGCAGTCTCCTGAGGAGGAACCTACTCCAGAGATGGACCTTTCCAGAGAAAGCTCTCTTTCCATCCCAGGTCCCATAGAAGAGCCAAAGACAATTGCTGACAATTTCCCAGAGAATTTTGGCAGTATGCAAGACCTTCAGATCCATGAACATCAGCTGAAGAAGTACCCCACAAGTGACAGCCTGGATGAATACATGGATGAATGCTGCAGACTGAGTGAGGTGAGAAATACTTAAACTGAACCTTAAATCTAAGCCTGTCCAAACACCCCAGTCAGTGTTCAAGTCCTGTTTGTCACAAACTAGACACATCTGAGTGAGTTTAGAATATCTCCCCTGAGACTTGTAAGCAGTAAAAATGGTAATTGATTTTTAAGATTTCTTTTCATATCAGTAAAATTCTGAATTAATTCATAAATATCAGGTCTGGGTAAAGATGACAAATGACTCATTGAGATCTGGTGTTTCTAAAAGCCCTAGATGAGAGGATGGACTTGATTCTGGTCTCAGAATGAAGATTATGAAGTTACTCATCATCCTCTGATACATGGGATGGAGGTCAGAGCATAGGTTTATTTTCAAGACCAGGTTATTCCTGTCTCTGGGAACAGCTGGCTTGCTTTTGGGGCACTGAAATTTGTAAAGAACTTGTCCAAGGGTTAGTTAATTTTTGTCCAGGCCTGTTGTGTCCTGTTGAGTCAATTGTCTCAAATAATGCATGAGCAGGGAGCTAATTCACAAATTCATGTTTTTGTTGGGCTGGAGTTGGAGACGCCATTTTAACTTGCCAGCGTAGCTGTGATGGACCAAACTGCAAAGACCTAATTTCAGCAGGTTGTCCCACTCCATACTCCCTCACTTTCCCCTTGCTGGATACCCTGTGCCACTGACAAGAGAATAAAAAGCCCTTCTGTGCACTTTCTCCCATAGCAGGTGCTGGTAAGCGCTCCCCCAGTTCTTGCCTGAAGCTTCATGCTGCTGCAGCGCAGACAGATCGCTGCCTTGCCTGCACCCTGCAGCGTGTTCCAGGAACCAGCAAAGCAAAGATCTCTGTGGGGAGCTGATTCTTGACAGTGAGACAGACCAAAGAGCCCATGAGCAAAGGGAAAGGAGAAAGGCAGGCTAGGGGAAGAGGGTCACAAACACACAAAAGCATCAAATGGTGCCTAGCGGGGATTTATTTGCAGGGCGTTCATTGTGGTAATAGTGGTGAATTGGAACTGGAGATGGGAAGGAAGGATAGGAGGAAGCCAAGTAAGAAGTGATGTGCGTTGTGCAAGTAATTTAACCATGACCCCGCTGCCCTGAGCAGTCAAGCACTGGACTTCCCCTCCAGCATGCCAAACCCTCTTGAGCAGTGAGGAAGGTCAGAGATGTCCCATCTCTGTTAACATTGCATATCAAGGCAGTACAAGCAACACACAATCCATCTGAGCAGTGTTTTCCTCTCCAGAGCTATGTCACACACGGCAGAAGACAGATGTCTATCTTGCACAGATCCCAAACAAACCTGGCCATTTGGCAGAGAGTTCAAGAAAGGATGAGAGCAGCAAAATCTAACTATAGGAAGACTTCATAAAAAGTTACCTAAATTCTCTGTTGCACTCTGGAGAGTTTGCAGCCAGATTTGGTCTTGTCTGACAGCTCTGTATGCCCACGAAATTCCTTTAAATCCTTGGTGAAATGGAGCCTCAGTTTCCCAAAGCAAAGCATTTAAATAAACAAGAGAATAAATTAGGAAGAAGCTGAAGAGGAAATGAAGCTCTTGGTGGCTTATCTCCCCTCCTTTTTAATATCCTCACTGGCTGAGTGCTAAAGCTCTGTGCCCGAGAGCACTTTCCTTTGTTTTTTGAGCTGTGTAAATACAGCTGTGACCTAGATGCTGGGGAAGTTTGCCCCTCTTCACAGCACACCTCCAGGCTGCTGCATCTCAAGAGCAGCGCTCCTCAAACTGCTGGGATGCCAGGTAGCACTGAAGCTGACTGGAACAAGAAATGCCCACAGGCTGCTGCACAGCCCTGCAGCAGCTGCCTCTCTGTGTGCCTCAGAGCACCAAGACAGCTTCTGGCAGATGCAGAGCCTTCTACCAAGCTTACACCAGGCTGACCTGGCCTCACTGTCGTACAACAGAGACGTGTTCAGAAGTGAGGTCCAGATGATCATCTGACCATACAGCTGACAGATGTGTCTTGGTTCATCCCATCTGAGGCTCTGCTCCAGGCTTTCTCTGTGGTTTTCACATTTGCCGGTAACGTGTCCAAGACACAAAATAGTACCTAGAAACCAATCTCTGCTATGGCCTGTTGTCATCTGAGGGACTCAGATACCCTTGGAAATGAATCAGTGTTGCTTGAAAGAAAGCAGGCCAGCACAGTGCATTTCCACCCTGCTCAGCAAGAACATGTCAAGCCAAATTGCTCCATCAAATCAATTCCTGCTGCATTAAATTAACATTGATAGAAATGTAAGAATGTTTACACTGGCTTATAATTAATGCTCAGTGAGAGCATCATTTAGTTATAGGTGACACCATCTTCCTCAGTTCTGTCGATGGTTTTGGGAACTTTCAAGTAACAGAAGAGCAGTTGAGTTTCCCCAGCCCAGCTGCCTGTGACAGTGCCAACTATGCTTACTGGCTCAACACAGCCAAAAAGTCTCTGGATGAAGTTGTCCCTTGATGCCCTCCTGACCACCCCTCACTGCTGAGGCCACTTCCAAGAGAACAGGAAGGAAAATGCTGAAAAAGAGAGACTGGAAATGACCAAATGTTTTGACCATTTGGATTCAGTTGGTGAATGGCTTTGACTGAAAATATACATCAAATAATTTCAGTCCAGCATTTTTAGACAAAGCTTTCTGATCTTTTGTTTTGAACTGTCGTTATTTTGAAATTTGCCTACATTTTGAAAGATGAAAGAAAATGGAAGCTGTCAAACAACAAGAGAAAGAACTTTGAAGCCTAAATTAAAGCATTTCCTTTTAAGCTTGAAGTTTGAAGATACATAGCTTTTGATGCTTTTGCTTTACAAACACTTCCTCACACTCCATAAAGTTTACATTTAAAATCAGCCCAGCCCATACTTCTAGAAGAAGAAAAAAGATAGGAGCACTATCATCATTAAATGGCAAAAAAACATTGTTCATGCAGTGCTATTTATCCTGGACTAAAGCAGTTTAAATATTTCTCTGTAGAGTGGTACAGTTCAGGGGAAGGATAGAGCTACCTGTGATGGTCAGCCCCCTAGCCTGTGCGTGCCGCACAGAGGAAACCAGAAGCTATCAGCTAGCACAGCCCCTCCTGGACAGCAGGGTGGAGCTGTCAGAAATACACAGCACGATCCCTCTCTTTCCTGTTATTCACAAGCCTTTTGGTGCTGTCAGCTTCCAGTGACAAATGCTTCCTGCTCAGCCTGTGGCGTCACTAACTGGTTGCTCTGAGCCCGGGGTGGGAGGTTTGTAATTACGTTCCCTGTCGGGTGGGCAAGTGACTGTGCTGCCTATACCAGCCATGCTCACATGGCAAGAGCATGCAGTGAGGGATGTATGGCAGGATGGAGCACAGTATAACCCAAAACTGCCCACAAGAAAAGTGAAGCGCATTGTGTAAAGCACAGAAACCTAAGGCAATGCAAGATACGTTAGTGAGCATTTGTCTGAACAAAGAAAAGCTTCCCCTGCAAACTTCCTGTCATCTTGAGCTCCTGCTGCCAGGTCCAGCCCGGGACAGTTCTCCATTGAGCCCAGTTGTAGAAAAGCATATCACACCCATCCAAGTAACAGATAATGGCTGAAATGAGGCTGGACAAAATGCTGACCAGATGATCAGACATGCAGATTTTGATTATACATCAGTTGGACAACAGACTTGAAAGCAACTCTCATTCTTGCAGCTCCCACTGAACTTCAAATCTCTGTAGTGGTCAGATTCTGCAGTGAGTACAATATTCCCCAGAGACAAGAGGACAGGCTCCCACCTCTGTGAGCTGGGTAGCCTCAGAGGGAAAGATGTGATTTACACCAGTCAAAATATTGACTAGAGAGCTCTAGGTAAGCTAAAATTCCCAGTGCAGATGCTGATCCTGTATTTTTAGCCTTCCTAAGAAATCTGTGGGCCAGTACAACTGTCATGGTTTATTGCCAGAGACACATACTGAAAACCTGTGTCCAAAAGTTAGTCAGGTAAGCACTGACAAGGGCGGAGATCCCTCTTTGTTTACACAGGTGTACAGTTAATGTTGTGCACCTTAACTCCTCAGGGTCAAAAAAATGTAATGTAACTCAGCATAGCATAGCTGGGAGCCTTTAACTCTGCTCCTTCTAGATGAGGGTGTGGCTCATCCTCATGCCTAAAAGCAAAATCTGGCACATATTTATACATTACGTTCTTACTTTCCTAGAGAAGCTTTAACCATTTGATTCATAAATTGTGTCTTTGTGATCCTCCACATCTTCACCTTACAGAAAAGTAGGCAAGATATTTTTCCTTCTTCATAGGCTTCAACATCTCAAAAACAACGGGCACAGAGCTTTTGTTCCAACACTATTTGACAATTACCATGTGGAGAATAGGACAAATTTCAGTCATGAAGCTGGGAGGACAGAGAATGGAAGAGACATCCTGGAAAATGTTTGCAGTTTTCCTGTGGTTGCTGACTCTTCACTACTTTCATAAAGCTGTCTCACGGATGCTGAGAGGAAAATGTTTAGACCAGAACATGACAGACCAGAGTCTATGCTGTACTTGGCATCACCAAAAGATAGCTAGGAGTCTTGAGGTATTTACAGTCTATGAAAAAACAAAGTCTTTGAAGGGTTCCTAGAGAGATCGTCTCTGTGCAATTGTTTTGGGGACAACCAGCTAAATTACACAAATATTCTGCATAGAACACCTGCCATATCTGAGCAATCCTAATGCTAACCAGCCCTGTGGTAGGGTGAAGCACACCCCTAAAAGTTTTTACCATTGCATTCTGACAACAGAGGAGGCTGGCCCTGCAGAAATATGTGAGCACTGGAGGCTCTGCCTGATTTGTTTTTCAAACAAATAAAAAGTGACCTCAGCTTTCTGAGATCACTTCAATAAAATGCAGATTAATTTGCTAGTAAATAGCCCAAACTGCCCTAAGCAGCCACTGAAGGCTGGCTGTGAAACAGGGATCTTCAGTATGTTGAGTCCAACCTTCAGCCTGGTTTAGGTCCTCTACAGGGGTACATCCACCTTGTCCCAAGACCTGGAGCAACTACTCTACATATTTTCCCTCTCATTTTCTGGGCACCTGTATTTACTCTCAGGAGTTAGAGATTCTCTCTAATTTTTGCAAAAAGCCAGTATTTTTCCATGCCCATCCCAAATGCACCTTTGCTTTCCAGTCTTCAGCCCTAGACACAGAGCATGGAAAACCAGGACCTCCTTCTCTGCTCCCCCTGCCCATACTGTCCTACAAACCCAGCAGCCACAGATATGAAGCAGGACTGTACAACATTAAGCACAGGACAAATATTGAGGAAAAAGAATGTCTCCAAGTGAAAGAGGTCACAGTCAAATGCTTCATTCTTTTTGTCCAATCTAAGAGCCAAATGTTTTAGTTCATCCTATTCTCCAAGGCCTCATCTGTCCCTTGTAACCTTCCCTTATGTTTCCACAGCTATAATGGGTTGGATTTGGCTCAGTGTCTCCTTAGGGCAGCACAGACATGCCAGCAGTCATGCAGTAGCATACTGGCAGGAAGGGGAGTTGCTAGATGTGCAAAAAGAGTGTGGCAGTGTGGCAGAAAGCCTATATTTTCAGAGGTAGTAAGGAACTTTTGACTATCCATTGGAACAGTGTACAAAAAATGGCTGTTCATTTTGGGGCAACTCGAAATGGCCAGATATTCAGAAGCTGATACCCATGTCCTTTCTGAAAATTATGCTTCTGAAGCTAGGCACCCCCAAATCCCTAGTTGCTTTTAGATACATTGGATATAGTGCTTTTGATTCAAGCTTTTCCCACCAGATACCACACAGGCTTTGTTCTCCCTTTGGGTCCTGGGGCTGTGCCCCTTCCCATTGCACAGCTACAGTAAATACTCAGTTTTATGTCTGAGTAACTTTTGTCTTGCCACCAGTTCTTGCAGGCTCTGCCTGAGAGGAAAATAAAAGTCATGAAATGAATGACTGCTTGACTTGGAGTCAACAACCTCTATCCCAACTTCAGACACAAAAGCATCTGGATTTAATAATACCTGTTTATAAATAACATTCTATCATCATTTGTTTAAAAAGAAGTAAATCCTAATGTTGATTATTTTTGAACACACCATGAGCTTTCTGACATAATGAAAAGACAGGAAGAGTCCCAGGGCTGGCATTTCCCCAAAAATGTAGATTGTTGTGGGAAAGGAGACAGAGTAAGCTTCCTGCTTTTGTAGAGGGAACTTATTTTTTGAAGTAAGATAAACTTAGAGCACTGCTTTTGTAAAGATCGAGGCTTATTTTACTCGCCGGTATCACACACACATCAGCAGGCAGCGCCAAGGTGGAAGTGAGCCCCTGCATGTGCTTGTTAGCAGCACGTTCCACACAGTCTGATCACTGGCACAGGGGAGGACACTCACTGTGCATGGGGAAATCCTGGCACCAGAAATGGTGAGGTGCAGAGCAGGAGGCTGGGAAGCATCGTAGCTTTTCTTCTGCCATAGGATTACTCTGTGCATCCAGCACTGCCCTTGGCTGAGCAGCAGTGAGACTCTGGCAGGTCTCACTGAGTCTCCCACAGGACTCAGGCAGAGAAATCAGTGGTAGAGATTATCCTTCCACAGCCAGACAGCAAAGTTGATCCTGCAAACTTTCTTCAGGCATCTCTTCAAGACTGAGAAAGTAGCAGCAGGGACGTAAGCTGGGACCTACTAAAGACTAGTGGAAAGATGTTCTTTCACTTTGGCAGCTTGATTCAAGTACTATTCTTTCACAGACACAGAGTGTCTGAGAGAATAGTGTACATAGTGATGAGGGCCAGAGTACAGCAGAAAAAGTGTACCCTCAAGTTGGTCACAACTCAGCAAATCAATGCAAACTGCAGATACGTGTGTTTGGGTAGGAGCCAAGACCAGCTTCAGTACCCGTAAGTGTGACTTGAACTGAGCATTGTGGGCTAAGTGAGCTGTACTAACCCCAGCCATCCATAGCGTACAGTAGAACCATATTTGTTTGTAAAGCTTCTGTGGCCAGTAAAAGACAAAAATTACCCTGGGAGGTGGAGCTAGAAACAGGCTGTCATGAGGTTTTTCTCTGCATCAGCCTGTGATCAGTCAGAAGAATCCCTCTGACAGTGGAAATTGCTGAGTAATCCAGAAAAAAGCTTCAGCAAGTGATGCTGTAGCTCAAATCTGTGGTAAGACCAAAGCCCCCCTTGCAAGAGGAAGCCTAACTTTATCACAGGACATGACTGTAAGGAGTGTGCAGGGCTCTCAGCTCCTAGTCAGAATTGCTCCATCATTACTCTGTGGTCCAAGATGCGTTGTCATTGCAGGTGAACCAAAATAACAGCAAAAACCTGGGATCTGGTCTGGGATACCTAGAACACATCTGCCAACTGATTGAGAAGATTGGGCAGCTTCAGGAGAATAACCTGCGTCTCCAAAAACAAGTGTGCAGCTTGCAGAAAGAGCAGAAGATGAGTCAGATAAAAGAGGTAAGCAGACATCACAGTATCTTCCACTGAGTAATAGAGTAATACATCTTAAATAATAAACTCAAGGCCCAAACAGAAAGTTCTATGTGCAGGAAGATGACATTTACCACATCCAACACCCACCTGGTGTGGGTAACTCTGGTCTTGAGGGAGGCCTCATCCACCACAATGTATTTAGTTTCCTGAGGCTGGGCTTGAGTTTCTGTTCTTTTTCAGATTTGTTTCCCAGATGCACTTGCTTCTGTTGAGTTAAAAAGCACCCTTCTCACCTCATGCAATGGCCTGCTCTAAGTCAGTAACTTTTTCTTCTCTACAGCTATAAACTTCACAAGAATACATCTCCTCTCCTTAATGCTAACAAAACAAAATCCATAGAGCTCCTTATCAATTGTGTTTTGAATTATAAAATCTTTCATTTCCTTCTGGTTTCAAACTGTTGAAATCCTAGAATTTTTCACAAAACAGATACAAGGGTAAAGAGAAGCATGACCCAGCTCCATCCTTTTTTCCCTTCCTGTGCTCCTGAGCTGCCAGATGAAGAATCTCTGACGTGAAACCATTTCAGTGTTCCCATTTGTCATTCTTATCAGCCAGAGCTAGCTGGAAAATTTGGCTGAAATTTGCAAATAATTTCAGGGTCTTCCTAGCATTTCCATCAGTATTTTTTAGCACCTGTATATTTTATTAAGATCTACCCTACCTCTTCTTCAGTCATCACACCAGATTTCCATTTTTTTTCCTCCCCTGCTCTTTTGTTTATTTTAACACTCCCCAAAGGAACAGAAGGGGTTTATCACGCTCAGCTATTTCTTCCCAGCTGTGCTGTGGTAAGTCTTTTATTCTCCTGTCAGCGTCATTGTTCCCCTGGTGCTGCTCTCCCACCTGCTGGGACTGGATCTGCAGTAGGTGACTGACTTCTCAGAGCCAAAGCCAAGTTCTGAGTCAGGTTGCAGAGCAGAGTAGCTTGTCATTTACATGTACCCATCGCTC
This sequence comes from Tichodroma muraria, assembly GCA_013390105.1. Classification (NCBI taxonomy): domain Eukaryota; kingdom Metazoa; phylum Chordata; class Aves; order Passeriformes; family Sittidae; genus Tichodroma; species Tichodroma muraria. The sequence continues at coordinate 42,951 of WAAG01016098.1, read as the reverse complement.
ACAGTCAGAGGAATGCAGCCTCCTACATAGAGCCTGGGAATTGTTAACGCATTTCCTGAAGCTTTACAACTGTGAGTCATTGCTCAAAGTAACTCTTCCAAGCTGCAAACTCATCTGGTGTACGTGCCCCCTCCCCAGCTCGCTCTGAAATGAAAGGCACTGTGCTTTCATTTAAATATTTGAAACTTTGATCTTTCTGGTACTTCTGAAGGTCTCTCAGCAGTGTTTTCTCAGATACGTTTGTCTCATAGTGTTCAGTGGGGAATTGGATCCTCAGATGTAACATTCAGCGCTTGCAGTATGGTCTACAAAACTGGATGCTCTCAGGTGTCCTGTGGTGTCTGCATCTCCTATATTTGAGCAGCTCTCCATCATTTTGTTCTTCAGTCATAGCCCCTCTGGATAGAAGAGGAACACTGCTACCCCATTTGCCATGAAACGTGAAGATCACCACCCACAATTTGGAGGGCATCCAAAGACTCCTTTACAAACCATGTTCACTCTCCGTGTAGATTATGATCACGGAAAGGTTTCCATGTCCCAGACATGGCTAGGGAAGACACAACCCCCAAAATATGGGGTTAGCATGGTACTAAGAGAAGGTCATGAGGATTGTAGAAAATCAGTGCTCGCAATGCTGTTCTTGAGAGGTGCACAGGCATCATCACTGAAACGATGGCTTTGATCCTGGGACACAAAGGGAATACTGCTGCTCCATATCCTTTGCTCTACAGGGAAATCTATAATACCAGGGGCCAAAACCAGCATTTTTCATCAGATTTGCTAAGCATCCTCCCAAAGGTATAGGTAATTCAAAGTGCCACACTGCTGTGACAACATACCCCGATGAGAAATGACATTGAAACTTGTCAGTTACTTGGGGGTCTCCAGAGGTGCTAAACTGGTGTTGGCCTGTCCTGGTTCCAACGCCAGTAAACAGTTTGGTTCCCTTTCTGCTTCAGCTGGATGAAGCTCTCCTTCCTTCCCACCCTACTAAACTCTTCTACAACATGGCTGTGCAATGTAGAAAATCTTACCTTCCTCACCCCACCAGCAACAGCAGAAGTACACTGACTGAAGTGCAGTCAATGTGGCTGGTAACACGCAAGAAAACTGTGGCATCCCATCAATAAAAATACAAGATATTGTTGTCTGTGCATGCTCCAAAACAAATAACATCTTAAAATATGAGTCACTGTTATAACTGATCTGTTTATTTACACTAATGCCTTAGCTGAACAGCTCTCTGTTTAGAAACTTGTATTCAATTCCTTCTGGGAAACAAACTGAAAAGGTGCTGAGTATCAGGCAATCTAAGTTAAATGCTAATAAACCTATGAAAGCTCTGTATTGCTAACTGCAGGCTGTTCGGCCTTTTAGAGAATTAAATAATTTGTCTGGGTTTTGGTGGGTCCTAGGACAAGGATAGACGGGCTGGAATTCCTGGGCTGGAATGTTTACAATTTCTCTGTAGTGTTGCACCACCCATTACCTTGGGCTGTTGCAGCCTGAAAGCCTGCATACTTTCTTTTTGTCTGGTACAGGAATACCTTCTGCAGCATTGCTCCTGTGGAGCTGTCAGTATCTTCCTTAACTCATATCAAGACATGAAAACAAGTTTTGCTGGGAGGAGCAGACCACACAGCCTCCTGGTTCAGACTGGAAACCCTTCTGATCTTTCCATCATCCCAGAAATAGGAGCAAACATTGAGAAGTTGAGCAGCTGCAATGGTGAGTTCTAATACCTCTAACCTGCCCTCCCTTTTGTTTGCCACCACTTGGTCAAACAAGCTGACTAGCAACTTTCTTTTCCCTAGGAAAGACAGTTGGGAACAGAGCAAGGTTTAAGTAGAACTAAACTAGTTTAGTTCTAGTAGAACTAGCTGAAATCTGAGAGAAGCAATTTAAAATGCTCTGTCTATACCTAGGATTTTAATGCTGGCTGCTTCATGTGTGTTAATGGGGGGTTTTTGCTTTGCAGCTGTGACTGTAAATATTAGGACAAATTAATTATAGGATAGGTCTTTTGGAAACTTAGGATGCCTGAATGGGACGGACCATTAGTGGAGCCTCCGTCCACCTAGGCAAGGTAGGATTTAATTTCAGATGGAAATCGTTATGCCTGTTGTTAGTCTTGTACCCTCTCAAGCAGGCACAGAACACATTCCTGGAGGATGACTTATTCTATAGACCAAGTGGAAATAAGCCCCAGCTGCAAAGCTTGGATCCAGAGACCAACTTTTCCAGAAGGCTGAGAAACAGTGGGCTCAGCCTACTGGTGATAAAACCAGATGAAAAGTCTGTTAGGTGTGAACCAGCTCACTAAATGAGGCTGATCAGTTTATTTCAAACCTCGGATTTCGGCCTGTTTTTAATACCTGGTGAAACACAGAACAACTTCATTGCAGGATTGAGTCAGAGCCTTTGGGATCACATGGGGTTTTATCCCGTCTTTAAGTCCTTAGGGTTCATCCCATCTGAAGTCATAACTTGCTGCCAGTACTGCCCAGAGGCCATCCTAGCAGGACACTGCTAAGAAATAAGTCCTTGCATTTCCTTGCAGGAAGTGAGAGATACCCGGAATCAGGAAAGAGCCAGCCAATGGTGGGGCTCAGGAAGTCATCAAACAATAGGAACAACAAGGAGAATGAGTTCAGAGAAGTTGGGAGTATGGCTGAGGGACAGGCTTTTCTGTCAAAGGACCCTGCAGTAAGAAAGGTGAGTGATACGCTTGGAACCTGACTCCCAGTGGGACCTGTGGGAGAAGCAGAGAAGTTCTGCTCAGGCAGATCAGAGTCAGACGCCAGGAGAGCAAGCCAACCTGGTCTGCTACTGAGTGGAGCTGGGCCAGCGAGGGTCCGGGGTGTCTGTGTCTCTCTGCTCACAACCTTAAATGAAGAAAGACTATGTCTTTATGCCAAGAAAGGCACAAATGGATCACTGGTGCAGGGGAGAGGAGCACTGCAGACAGCAGCATGGGGTTTTGGTCCTCACCAACTCCAAATAACTTACTGTGTGGACTCTGTCATAATATCTCCACTAATGATGCTAGTGAGATTAAACCAAGCATTCATTACCACTAATAAAAGTTTTAGTGGATCAATCCTTAGCTGGTCACACTTATTACCAGACTGGCAGCATATCAATGTAATGAGCTCCAGTCCTCAAAGCATGTTCCAGGGAATGTGTTTCAGCAAATCTGTGTCACTGAAGTCCAAGGGAGTGAGGATGAATGCTTTCCTCTCCCTTTCTTTCCCATTGTTTGTGTCTGCCTCAGCACTTTCATGTTCCGGTGGGGTTCAGAAGTGCTGAAATGCCGGACCAGAGACTCTAATCAGAGTATTCCCAGCCCTGCAAACAGGAAAGAGGAAGGAGTAGGTCTCTCACGGGAAAGACCTCATGAAATTTTCACCCTTAAGTTGCAAATAGGTCACAAACCCTTCAATAAACTTCACAATCCAAATTAAGGCTGAGGCCTGAAAGGTGCTCCATGATCTGCCTTGTATCCAGCCAGCTTCTGGAGTATTTTAAGCATGTGGGAGGTTCTGATGACTTCACAGAACCGTAGAACCAAGATCCATGCTCTTTAAACTGAATCCTCATCCTCTCTTGTTACATCACACCTTAGTATTGTCACTTAGTATTGGATTTTGTACGCTGAACATTTATTCCTACAGTGCAGGTACTGTACGGGAATTCTGTCTGTTACTCTCATCCCATGCTACTCGGTACTATACACGTGACCGAGCAGTTTAAATACAAAAGAGGGGCCAGAGGTGGAAGGAGAAGGAATGGATTATCATGCATGTGAGGGACTGAGTCTAAAAAGAGATAAAGGACTCGACCAAGGCTATGGGTACATTCCAGGGCAGAGCTGAGAACAGAGCCTAGTATGTTGCAAACGCTGGGAGGTGGTCTTGCTGTCTTGTTACTTATCAATGTATTTGCCTTTGTTTTTAGGCTCTGGACGTCAGCAAGAACATCTCGGTATGTACTCTGCCTTTGCAGATTATATTTAACTTGTGTCTACGTTATCAGAGAGTAAGCCCAGGTAGTGCACAGCCTTGTATGAACAAAAGAGATTTACTCACCCCCGAAGTTTACTCTCATGGACGACAGGAGCATCAGCTGTGCAGGCTTTCTTCGGTATCAGCAGTGCTTGCTTGTCTGAGACAATACCAGCACAACGAGGGACTAACTGCCGAGGCCTCAAAACCCATCCACAGCACACATTAATCCTAGCAGTAAACACAGAGGTTTGCTATTTCCAGGAGTAAACAGTCTTGCTTACGGGCAGTTAACTCAATAGCACTGAATCAGGTGTTGCAGTTCTCAGCTGAGCCATGACCTCATCTGAAGTTTTGAACTGAAAACTTTGCAGATTCCCAAGAAGAGCTATCGCAATAGGCATTGTTGGGGCTGGTAGATGTGGCTGGGCAGCTGCCAGGTTGTGCCCTCAAGGTGGCCACAACTCCTGTGGTAATGGAGCACAGCAGCACCAGCACACAGTGAGAAGGAACCTCGGGACAGCGCAGAACAATGCCAGGAACATGACAATGGTTTGAGAAATTCACTGAAATGGGAATAATTTCTCTCCATTATTCTAGTTGCGGGACATGATAATTTTTGTTCTGCTCCCCAGGTTTTCCAGTCATCACTTTAGGATGTTTAAAACAATATAAAAAAAAAATAAAAATAAAGTTTTTGATTCATAGCTCCATTTAGTTCACAGGTCCAGATGAGCCCGGCCTGGAGAGAACAAAGATTAGAGATGGCCTCCTGAGACTCCCTGACCTCCTGATAATCTCTATTAGCATTTCAAATGTAAGGGCCCAATAGCTGTGGCTTGCTGACGTGACAGGGAAACAAAGGCTTGATCTCTTCTAATTCATGGTCCACAAAAGCCACCACCTTAAAAAAGGCTGATACCAATGCACCTGGCCTAATAGAAAGGATAAGAGAGTCAAACTGTTATTTTGGGTTTTGTTGTAAAGGCCCCCCGCGTGCATGTGAGTAGGTAGGAAACCAAACCGATCTTCTCCTTTAGCACAGCATAACAATAGGGTAAAACGTGCCCTCAGGCAGCTACTCAGCATTCACCGGTGAGGTGCCTTCACTCTCTGAAATCCTAAGTCAGAAAGAACAGCAGAGTCCTAGGCAGAGAAATGTTGCCAAACAAAATACAAAGAAGATGGTATTACTCAGAGTTCATCAATCCTGTCTCCTTGTGTCCTATACAGCTACAGGCTGGCCACTGGGCATCATTGCAGTGTTAAAAATTCTTTAGTGGGCCCTGACCCCTATCTGTCTGAAATAAAGAAACTTCCCTCTTCCCACTACCCTGGAGTACTCCAAAGTATCATATGTTGACCAGATGAAGTCTGCCAGCAACTTGCCTCTGGTCCTTTAAGTTGTGGTTTCTTTTTGCTCCCCCAGGGTGAGAGCCATGCTTGGAGGAGAATGAGGGATCTTATGAGGAAGACACGGTTGACAAACCAGAACAAGCTGGGGCTGTCCTCTGCTGCTCTGAAGAGATCCTGCCCACAGTTGTATAGGTGAGAGAACGTTGTGGGAAATTTTCACTTAGTGTTGGGAGGAGGTGGTAGGTTTACCTCTGGTTGTTGCTGTCTGGAAAAGACCACTCCTTACCTTATTTCTGTTGTATATGCTGGTCCTGGCTAGCAGTAGCATTTGCTTCCTTAGTGCCCAGATGCTCTAGGATCCCAACTTGACGTTACCCGTGTGAGAATTATGGAAACATTAGGGTCCCTAAAATAAGGCGCTTCTCCCCAGTCGGGCAAAGGGATGATGACAATTAGCCTGAGCCGTTCTATAGCCTAATTATTTGTCTTTCTTCTCCCTCCTAAGCACTGCAGTCAGCATCAATGTCCTCCTTTGTCTGCTTTGCCACCTTCCATCCAGTGGGACAGACCATATTGTGCCTGATATGTGTTGGGATGGGACAGTCAGAATCAGCTGGATGGTTTTTGTCAAAGAAAAGCTGAACTTTGCTGAATGTGTGCTCATGGGTGGGAACCTGTTTGTTGATGTAGATG
>WAAG01016098.1:0-36889 GCA_013390105.1 Tichodroma muraria | reverse complement strand
ACCTGTTTGTTGATGTAGATGAATATTTGGGTCAAATATGAGGTCTTATTTCTATTAGGTAATCCATGCTGCTCCCTCGGGCAAGTTTGTCTACCAGGCTGGTTGTAGCCTGGCCTCTGAGCTAAACTGTGTTGTGCATGTCCATCTGACAATTCTGCCAGCTACCCCTTTGCACAGATATTCCCTGTGCACTTGCCAAGTCCTCCCAGCTAGCCTGGTGAATTTGGCGTGTTTGTGTATGTAATCAGGTAACAGGAAGAGCCTGGGTATCTTAGTCACCAAAGCAGGAGCATTACATGGAGCTGTGCACCTCCCTGTATGTTTTTTCAGCTGAGGTCTCAGTAGCCTTCAGCGGAACAGCTCAAATGTGCTTAAGCCCTCCTCCGGTTTTAGAGGGGATGATGGTGGGGAAACAGCAATTGTTTAAGCACTCAGGAATGTCCTATTGTTCCCCTTAAGACAGCCTGTACCTACCTTACAAAATGCATCAGGGAACTGGGAATCTTATAATTACAGCTGGAAAAAAAGCTCTCTGTAATACATGGAGTGATTTTTCCAGCTGGGAAAAGGTTGGTTGGGGCCCAAGCACATGTAACAGGAGAGCTTCCTCCTATTGTTCGGGAAACTGAAAGAAACACAAAGCAGAGAGAGATCAAACAGTTCCATCTAAAATAGATGGTGAACCAGCTGGGGGAAAAAATACAAACTCCTGTGAACCTTCCCTCTAAACCTGAATAGAACCAGCACTTTTATTTGGGTTTCAGAAAAGTTTTGTCTCTGTAACCTTTTCCTTGCCCCATCTCCACAGCACATATAGGACAGCGCCAGCATTCCCTGCATGAGAATTGAAGGCTAGATCCTCAGCTGCCTAAATTAATGCATTTCCAATGAAGGGTCAGCCCAGTAGCTCCTAGCAGAAATTCTAGCTCCCTAGAAATTAGTCTCCTAGAATGGACAACTACTACTATCATGGAAATGCTGTACAATGCATTGCCAAATGGACCAGTTTTTTTGCCTGGCATCTTCCAAGCTCTTGTACACTGATTTTTGCAGGCTGTTTTCGGTAGCTGATGAATGTCCTTTTCTTCTACTGACTTTCTTCTCCTGTACATAAAACCCTTGCCTTTACTCATGCCCCTTATCTCCCTCCATTTCCTTTTCTCCCTCATTCTAGCTCTTATTCCCCAGCCCTATCTGTATTTGGTCTTGCTCTTTTTACCCCAAATCCAGCAACAGCAGTGAACTGACCCTGTCCTTTTCACTGGTATGTGGAAAAGTTGGGCACTTTGTTCATGTGGCAGTTTGGATATGCAGTTGCCCTCAGGCTCCTATGAAGTAAAAAGTTAGGCTTAGTGGATCCAATGACAGACCAACAAATGCTACTGGACAGTAAGACAGACCCTTCCTGCAGCAGTACCAGAATGGTAAAGCAATAAAGTCTCACTCATCTGCAGCTCTTGGCAAAGCAAACCTTGAAGCCCTGATACTCTCAGCATTTAAAGTCACTGTCTTTGTTATAATTTATGAAACATGTTTGTCCTGGCTCCTGGTCCTGTTTCTACATGCAGACATATGGAGTTGGCTGGCTTTTGCTCACCCGGACTTTCTTGAGCTCCAGGTCTTGCACTGGAACAGGCTGGAGCCTGGTGCTCTGTATTAATGTACAGATCTGAAGGAGTCAGAGATTTGTTGCTTTTGACACCCAGTCCCACTTGAGTCATTTTGGCAATTAGAGAAAGTCTCTTTGTTTTTGTTTTTGTAACTAGGTCAAAGCAAATCCCCTTTCATGCTCCTACTCTGTGTGTGATGAATGATCTGCTCCAGGGTGGTTGTTTTGTTTTTCTTTTCTGTCTTTTTTTTTTTTTTAACATCCACAAAAGAATTCTCTTAGGAGAGAGAACTTGGTTCTTCTAGCAGGAGAGAGGGGAGGCCTGCCAAGGTAAACATACTGGCACAAGACTCAGTGGTTTGTCATACATTGTTCTAAACAGGCTCAGGTTTTCATTTCATTTTCTTTTTCCTGCTAATACATTTGCTTCTGCAAAGCAACATCTAGTCTGTGCAAAGGACCAGAACAGACTGATGACTGACTTCATTATGGTGTTGTGAACTTGAGCAGCACTTGGTCCTCCACTTTCCAGGGCAGGATCTAATGTAGGAAGCTTTGAGCAATCCCCTCCTGATATTCCAGTGCAGATTTACCCACCTGAGTATCTATGAGAGCTGTAGCTTTAATGCAGATGCATGGGCATGAGCTAACCTCAAATACAGTGTTTTTCATAGTAAAGATGATAGTTTCAGTTTGAAGCCACCAAAAGCTTGCTGCTGTATGATGCCTACTTTGTAGTTAGTGTGAAGTAAGCTAGCAAGGACAGTGCAGTTTTAACATTACAAAACCGTATCTTCAATATTGCGTAGTAAAGATTGAAAAAGGCCCAAGAACCTCAGACCCAGATCTGAATGATGCGCTTCACATGGAAGATTAATACTAAGGTACTCTCAACCCTGTGCTCAGGGTTGAGATACCACAAAAGAATTAAAAATACATCAAGGAAGATTGACCAGTCCATTGTAAAAGAGCTAAGAGCAGAACAGAACATAAAAATGTACAACATTTAGGAAAAAACCCAATACAGTAGTTCACAAAATAGTCTGCATCACATTAGTCAGGACTTTGAGTTGAACATTTTTCAAATTGAAGATTTGAAGTAAATAGCTATTAGCTATTTATTTTCTGTAAATAACTTTCAAATGTTGCTTAAAAAAACCTCAAACAACAGCTTTTATTCCTTAAACAGAACCTATTTTAAAGATGTGTCTAGAAAGTGTTTCATAAGTGTTTGTCTCTCATAAGCCCCGGAGGCCTAAGCTAACTAAGTTATTTTAACCAAACAGGATGTATTATACTTGTTTCAATCACATGTAGTAAATAGCAAACAAAAAATTAAGCTGGAGACAGTCCATAGAAGCTAGCTTAATGTTGCTCTTCAAAACACTCTATTTCCTACTTACTATTTTAGGCCAGAAATTTTAACTTCCCTGTGACATTCAGCCACAAGTCTATCCCCCATCTTCCAGCTAGGCAGAAAATACTGGTTGCTCTGAATGAAATCATGTTTGTGTCCATCCATTACAACGTGGCTCCCTGCCAAGTGCTGCATCCTGTGGCTGTCTTTTTGGATGCTGCCACAAATATTTGGACAGCATCTGTTATGGAATTTCAGACTGCAGAGGGGGAAGCTGCATTGGGTATAGCTTAGATACATATGCACAGCATATTACTGTTAAGAACACAGCTATGCATTCTGGCCACTGTCAATTTCGGTTGTATTTTTCCATTTGTTAAGGCCAGATATTATGTCTTCAGAGCTGAGGAAAACTGAGAGGAACTCCATGATTGTTCTGGGACAAAATACAAAGAATGAAAACTTATGGCCTTTCTGATAACCTGAGTCAAATGGAACAAGGTAAAGTAAGTAAAGCAGCATGTGTTTCTTTGTGGGTTGGGGTTTTTCACCTCTTCTCGGCACAATAATGAGGCAGTCCTGTTCCTTCATCCAGACACACTCGAGCTTGCAAAGACAGAAACAGGTCCAATTTTTGAACTCCAAATAATGTGGATTGATGCCTACTAAGGACTAGCCTATATATCTTCATTTTGGTAGTCCCCCAGCTTTTGGCTTGTCACATTTTTTTTTAACCCACAATTTAAAGGCAACTGTAGTCATAAAGGTTACATCACACAGCCTTTTTACAAAACATAAAAGGCGCTAAATTCATTTATCTGCAGTTAGTCAAAAGACTTCCAAATAATAAGCAAATGAGACGTCTTGGGAAGAGGCAATCTGTCTATAATAAAAACTAAAAGAAAACCAGCCTCAGCTTCATCTTCCACCTTCCCATCTCAGCCCACAGGTTAAATACAGAGAAACTCTCTCTAATCTCACATTCACTGCATGTTTCTGTTTCAGAAAGTCAAGGCAAGAACACCAAAGGACACAAAATCAAGAATCCTGGGGTTACTCTGTGCAATCTACATTCCACAATTATCAGCAGAGCAACTCTGAATTGAGTGTTGGAAGGGAAAGAAGGAAGGGGGATGTTGAGAAGGGCTTGTGGGCAGATGCATGCTCAGCTATGTATGGCTTCGCTCCCGAATCTGAAGTGAACTTTAAAAAGTCAAGTTACAGATGAAAATTGCTATTAGTACCTTGGCAACACAACCAACAGGGACTTTTAAAATTTGGAAATTCTTCCTCTTCACTGAGTGGGGAACAGAATTACCTGAAACACTGGAGCTTTTAAACTGTCATAACTTTCTGGGGACTTCTCCAACTGAAATAAACATTAGCTTTATGGGATATAGCATCATCTAGAGGAGTGCCAGACACTCATTGCCGAGGGCAGAGGTGGCTGTTGAAAGGACAGCCTCCTCCCTCTGGGGTACCGAAGTCTCTGTCCCCAGCACAGCTCCTCCCTTCAGAGCAGCCTATGGCCAGGTGTGCCATTTCACTGGAATCCAGCAGGAAAACAAAGTCTGTAAAGCTAACTTCGTTCCTGAATCCACTGCTAGCTTCCCGTCCTGTGGGCCTGCCCCTTCTGGAGAGGCCCCTGGTGCTACCCTGCACGGAAACTGGCACTGAACACATTCATTGTGAAGACCAGAGTAAGCAGCACTGTTACCAGCCTTTCGACAGACTGGAGGGGACATCCAGGGCAGCCTCTGCCCCAAGCCCAGCCCTTGTGTAATCAATCTTTTCCTTTTTGTTTTGATGGGAGACAGGACACCAGGCTTGAATTCCTACTTTTAAGTTCTGTTGAGGTGCTCTGTCTGTGCAGGTGAGGGCCTGAGGCTCTAGGTGGGGCAGTGGTGCTGCTGTATGGCTCCACAGCACTCTCTCTGCTGGGAAAAGTTGAGGAGAGCAAGGCTGCAAGGGAAAGTAATCCAAATACATCCTTTATAAACTGGTCCTCTTTTTGGATACACTAACAACTGTGTACCACTATGATTGTGTGCGGTGGCTGCCTTATTGCCACGTGTCCACTGTTTCCTGACTCAAGAAACAGGCAGTGCATGCTCTGAACATCCCATGGTTGCAGAGGTCTCTGCACACTAGCTCTTACTGGTACTAGCAACATAAGTCATACACATGGAGTAAAGATTAAAGTAAACTAACTCCAACTAACTAATTGCCTCTTGATAAAGGATTGTTCTACCCCATAAATTATAATAAAATTAAAAGTCAAGCAATTGCTATTTAAAAATCCCTCCCCAACCCCAGTTTGCCTGAGAACCAAAACTTGACAAGCTGGTAGGAATGATCAGCTTCATGAAGCTTACTCTTTCAGTAACAGATGCTTCTCCCTTGCTCATCCACATCAGCTGGAACTGTTGGAGTCCTCCAAACCAGAGCAGGGTCTTTTCTGGGATTCAGAGCATCTTAGCCATGCCATTCCAGGACCAGTATAGTTTGCAGGGATGAGTGAAGGCCAAGGTTCAAGTACTCAGAAGGATTGCTACTGTTGTTACTTAGCATCTCAGAACCCCCCCACAAACACAATGACCAAACCCCATAACCCAAACCCAACTCCCCATTAAAAAGGAAAAAAATGGCTGTGCTGACTCAAGGTTAACACCCTAAAGTAGGTGCTGAGTTTACTGTTTTCAGATGTAGCTGCTGCTGCAGGACTTGGTTATTCACTGTATATCTTGCTAGCTTTATCCAAAGCTAGAAAGATTTAGGACTTAATTATTCTGTGAATATTCTGTATATCTCCATAAATACAGGGGACAAAAATCCTGCATTACCTTACATCCTCCATTATCCCTCCAGATTTTTTACAGAGACTGTACAGAATGTGAATCAGTGCAAACTGAATTTAAAGTGTTTTAAGACACAGCATCATGAACTGATATTTTCTACAACCCTCTCTACTCATGGTATAAGTTTATTGGGTGTTTTGTGTTTGTTTTTTTTTTTTTAAACTAAGATAAACTAGCACTCTTCTTTATTATGGCATTATATTAAATATGTTCATGTATTTTCAGAAATAAATGTATTTATAATGTGTAACATACTGTATAGTTCTCCACTCCAGGATCCATTGTAATCCAAGCATAAGAAATTTAATAAAAGTATCACTATTATGATAATTGTTTTCACATATTGTATTAATGAACACCTGGCTTTTAGTATAGCAAGTGCCACACCTTTAGGGTGTCAGGTGATCATAGCTAGTCAAGAAAGGAATTGTTACCTCCAAGCTTTTAAAGAACTTCTTTAGCTTTGGCAAAGAAGCAAGTTTGCTCTTTGGAAGTAGGCACTGTTCTCAAAGATCTAGAGGGTGAGGAGAGCCTTCTCAAAGCTCAGGTATGGCAAAACACACGTGTTTATTTTGAGCAGCCTTCAATTAGGTGCTGTTGCTGGGTTTTGCATCCACACACAGAACTTCCAACCAGAGTCAGTGAGGGCACTGGGACAAAGTGTGTTGATGCTCAGCACTGGGGTTTCTTTCTGAAAATCTGGGTTCAGTAGCAGCACTACACAACAGCCTCAGCTGAAAGATCTTAGCTGGCCTCTGGGCTGCTCTTCCTCAGCCTTGATCCCCAGCCAGAAGCACCCTCCTGGACAGAGCAGCTTCCTTTCCCCTGCAGGTGTCTAAGCCACTGTGTACAGCACCCCCAACAGCTTTAACTGAACTGTATAACCAGGTGATACAGAGTGAAGCTAAAGAGGCTGACACAAGAAGTCACACACAGGTATTCAAAAGAAAGTAACAGTGAAAAGTCAACAAGACTCAACTAAAGGGAGGCCTAGAAGCCAGAAGTGCACCTGTGGAGACACAAGGGAAAGAATACACTTTTTGCAAGAGCAAATATTGCATAACAGGAGCCATGAGAGCCACTAACACCCCAGTGGCATTGGAGAAGAGGCAGTGAACACAGGGCCAGTGCAACCTCCAGGTTTGCCTTTCACCCTGTACCAGTGCTTCACAAGAACAACTCTCATCTCACTGCTGCTCACAGCCTTCCCAGCAGCTGAGGACCACATATCAAGCCTTAAACACAGAAGACTCCCCAGAGTGGATAAGGGAATTAAGTTTATTTCTTTGCTCACCCACCTCCACTTAGCACTGCATGTTCCCTACACTAAGCATCATACCAGCCTCCTGCACACAGCTCTGCACCAAAAGGGACAGTCCCTGCAAGGAAATCTCTGCAATTCCAATAGGATACACACCCAGAGCTCCCTGTCACTTGGGGTGGTTCAGTAACCCATCAAAGGGCAGCAGGGACCTGATGCTCACAGCCCCTTCAGTATCCACACAGGCATCTAAGCTCTCTAAGCAAATATTTCTGTCTCCCTTACTGAGGCATAGGAAGGTTCCAGTAGACGACAGGAGGTGTTTAGGTCTTGGCTTACTCACACACGATTAAGACCAGTGCCAGAGAACCTGCTGGGTATACTGAGAAGTGCTTTATATTACTCCTCTAATTGCCCAGAAAATTAACATTACAGACTGCTGCTAAAGACTTGTCATGAGGCACATTATGAGTCTACACCCAGCTTTCCCTGACAGAGCTTCACCTTACCAAGGTGATTTAGGTGTCAGGGGCCTGCTCCAAAGGAGGAGGCTGTTTGACCTATGTTCAAATGATGTTTTTTCCCAGCCTGTCATCTCCTTCTCCCTCCCACTGAACAACTTGGAACAGTCTTTTCTTCTGGTTATATTTTGAAAGCAAACAAGACGAAGATCCCTGGTAATCCCGACGGTAGCAGGGAAAAGCATTTCTACTAGAAAAATAAAAATATAAGATTACTTCTGAGGTTTCTCGGAATAGGAAAGGAATTACCACGCAGATCCCACCACTTGTTAACACCCTCCAATCACACAGTAACAGCAGAACCTAATTAAAAATAACATCTGCTGCCTCAAGCAAGCTACTGATCAGTTCTTTGTTTCCATGTATAAGTGCTACTCCTCCCTTTTAAAGGCCCCAAAGCAATACAATTAAGACTTCTCCCCTGCCCCCAACAGGAAGAATTTCTAATCAAGCCCCAGAGGAAAAAAGCAAAAACGCATTTTTCCTTCCCCTTGAGGACTACCCCATCAGCTATAAGCAGATCTTGGTGTAAGTGCAAGCAGAGCTCCCCCAGGCTGGCCTGGAAGGAGGGAGTTGAGCCCCGTTTTCCCTCTACTGCCTGGAGAGTTTGGCTGTACTGTTTTCACCTAGGACCTCAGAAAGCAAAGATGGATGCTGCCTGGCTGCTGGGACTGACAACACCACACTGAACTGCTCCTGATGCTCAAAATGGCAAGTTTTATTTCTCATCTAAAAGAAATAATTAAAAAAATTAAGAAAAGCACTTTTATGCCAACAGTGATGTCAAATTAGCTTTAATCCAAGACCTTTGAAGACTCCTAACTGCCTGCTGTCACATGAAGGCTTAAGATTAAGCTCTAAGTAAAGTCTGGTTGTTGTTTTTTTTTTCTCTTGAAATTCAAACCACCCCTTTTATATTTTTCCAGTTGGAATAATGTTCCCATGTTCTCATTCACCAGAAAAATGCCACCTACTCTTTTCTGTTTGTAGAGCAAGAAAGGCAAGTTCATGCACAGCATCATTAGAAAGGCCCGTTTGTGTAGCACTTTGGCATCCTTGCTTTCCAGTCCTGCCACATGAGCACAGCCCTAACTTACCTAGTGACTTAGGGACAAGTGGGCAGTTCCCAGCTCCTTGGCACAGTCAAAATAGCTGCTCTGCATCCCCAGAGAAGTAGCTGCAGATCTGCTTTTAAGTGAGTTTTGCTGCACTTCTGCTCGGTGTTTGAATGGAGCCTACGTCACAACTTTTGAAAGCCACTATATTCATTAACAGAAATGCCAACACCACCCAGCATCAATCCTGCCTCAGTCTGCAGCCCAGGCCTTGACAAGGTCTCCAGTTTGTCCAAGGGAGACAGATAACACCAAACCCAGAGCAGAAGAATTCCAGAGTGAGAGGAATTCAGAGCATTTGGAAAGCTTTCATAGCCATTGGGGTAGATTTTGCCTTGCAAATAAAGTCTTACAGCTAGGGTCGCCAGGGGAAGAGGCACCACCAACCAAATGGGTTTGACAGTCTCTTTATTGCAATCCAGTGATCTCATGTGTTGCCGATGCCCTCCTTTGCCACTGCACGGAAACCACAAGCACCACACACAGAGCTGTCCCAGCTGCCAGAGCAGCAAATCCCAGAGCCCAGGGGGCTGCAGCATGCATGGTTGCTCCTGTGGGGAGAGGCACCCCAATTAATGCTCCCAGTGAGGCACAGGGATGCCTTAGGGGCTCAGCCTTTCTGTAGAAAAGCCTTAGACCAGCCCCCTTCTCCTGCTCTGCTGCCACACTTACCAAGGCCATCCTTGGCTGTGTCCTGTCTTAGCTCATCCTGGAGGAAAATCACAGGGCCTTTGCTGGAAACATGGGAAGTACCTTCCTGAAAGGGATGCTCAGCACTCCTTTTACCCCCTACAGAGCAACGTGAAGGTTGAAGTTAAGAACAAGTATAGCCCTGAAAGCCAGCAAACTTTGTCCAGGTCAGCTTCTCAATACACGGGAAGCTCTGAAGGCCACAGTTTCCATGTGAGTCCACACAGAGCTAAGGGCCCTTGAAAACCTCTGTCTTTTGGCATAAGAAGAGCACTTAGTCGGTGGAAAGGAGCAGGAAATGCTTTGTCAAGCTGTCCATGCCTCAAGGAAATTATTCCATAGGCTACATGTCATCAACTCCCCAGCTTAGAGACTAGGCCCTTGCTGTCCCTTTGGATAGGGAAGCATAAGGTTGGGACACTTACTGACTCTGGAAGGACAAGTGGTGACGCAGGACTCCTTTACAGACTGGTGGCACACCGAAGCACTGCAGTGCAGGTACACCTAGAGAAAAATGGAACACAGCCTGAAATCCCTCAGACAGTGTCTGGAGACTGGTGATACCCCCTAGTGTGGTGCACTGACCCCAGCCAACAGCCAAGCACCCACACAGCCACTCACTCACTCCTCCTACTCTCCCCAGCAGGGCAGAGAAAGAATAGAAAGAGCAAAAGCAGGAAAACCTGTAGCTGGAGAGATAAAGACAGTCAAATAAGTGAAGGAGAGGAGGAGAGGGAAGGAAAAAACCTAAAGCACAAGTGATGTGAAGGCAAGGCACCTACCCTGCCCCTACAGGCAGACCAGTGCCCAGGCAGTTGGAGCATCAGCTACACTGGATGATGAAATCCGCTAATGTTTACTGCTGAGCACAAAATCGTGCTGCATGGAATATTCCTTTGGCCATTTTGAGTCTGCTCTGCTGTCTCCCAGGTTCTAACCTATCCCATGCCTACTCATTTGGGGTTGAGACAGCAGAATGAAGAGAAAGTCTTGGTGTTGTGGAAGTGCTATTCACCAAACAGCAAGAACATCTGTTTTTAGGACAGTTTTAGCCACAAATCCAAAGCCACAGCACCATATGGGCTGCCATGAGGAGAGTTAGCAGCTCCGTACCAGCGCACCTGGTCCTTAAGGGGGAAGGCAGCAAGGTCTGTTGGGCTTATTTCAATCCAGGCTGTAGCCTTGGAGCCCTCTGCTGTCCGCTCCAAGGCAGCTTCAAAACCTTTACACCATACACTTTCAAACTCGGTCAAATCCGGCATTACTGCACTTCTCCCTGACACCTGGAATACTGCTGCCCGAGCACCACTTCATTGTGAACCTTGTTAAGTACAGCTGAGACCAATTTTGAGTATTAGTTGATCCCAGGAGCACCGAGCAAACAGTACAAGGCAGGGTGAATTTCCTGCAACTTAACTGGAGGAGCTCAATGAAATTCAGAGCCCAGATTGCTTGAAAAGATACTCAAAAGTTATTTCCAAGTCATTTTGGCCAAGAAATGTAGTTTAGAGAATATTGATTAGCATAGCTAGAGCTCACACCCTAAGCTAATTCATCAGCTAGCACTTGCTTAAGTACTACTCTTCTAGTAATAACATTTTCTGTCACACCCCCCCAGTGATGTCTCTTACCTCTACTGCATTCACTTCAGAGAATAAGGTTTTTGGCATCAACCTCTCCCCTTCTGTTTCAGCAAGGGATTTCTCTAGTCTTCACCCCACTCCCCCAAGGAGGAGGCCAAGAGACTCATAGTTACAAAGTGGTTCTTATTGCCCACACACTTTGCTTGTCTTCACTAGGAAGCTGGGCAGCCAGGACAGGATCTTACCAGCCCAGAGAGTTTCTCTTGGGAAGCAGAGCCCACGAAAGTGAATGTGTAGAGGGTGAAACGCTGGTAATGAGAGGGGAAAAGTAGTCCTGAGGTGAAACTCGGAGGCATCAGCTGTGTTTGATAGTTGTCCCCTGCATAAGGGCACCTGAGGAGGAAAGGTAAGCAGTGAAAAAAGAGCAAGTTATTCCCCCAACCCAAGATTTTTTACAAGTCACTTACCCATCCACCAAAACTGGCCACTGCAGCTGTTGCTGGGGGTTGGTGCTTGGTGTGGCCCAGCAGTGGTGCAGAACTAAAATCAGGTCTGGGTCTGTTCTCTGGAGGATCTTGACTTCTGCATAAAC
Source organism: Tichodroma muraria (assembly GCA_013390105.1). Taxonomy (NCBI): domain Eukaryota; kingdom Metazoa; phylum Chordata; class Aves; order Passeriformes; family Sittidae; genus Tichodroma; species Tichodroma muraria. The sequence continues at coordinate 25,303 of WAAG01016098.1, read as the reverse complement.
AGGGTCTCTCAGTGTCTTCACAACAGGATAGTCACTGTCTGTATAGTAGGAAGTATAGCTTCCATCTGGGACGGAAGAAACCCAAGAGCCATTTAAAAGCAGGAAGAAACAGGAATAGGCATCCTTTATAGCCATATCAGCAGGTTCCCACCATGGCAGCAAAGCAGTGCTGGGTTAACCTGTCAATACTCCACTGTTACTCATCAGAGACCAGAGCCCTGCACCGAGAGACTTGAGTGGATCCTGCAAACCTCTCCCACCTGAGGCAACACGCAGCTCCAGAGACAGAGGACCTGACTGGGACACAGCAGGGAGTGGTGGCAATGTGAAGACCTGAACACTCAAGGGAATGGAGCTCCCACGGATGGAATAACTACATCGGACACGTAACCTGGTGGGAAGGGAAAGGAAAGCTCCAAATCAGGCAAATAGGGCATATCAGAGTGGCTTTTCTTTTCTACAATATGGCAACATATCATCTGCTTTAATTAATTATATCCCCTTTCTCCCAACACTTCTATTTAAAAAAGACTTGAAATTCTCTTTAGTGTTTAGATTTGAGAATCTGCAGATTGTCACTGATCAACACCAGCTTTATTCCTACTAATTAGAGATATGCCAGTCTTTAGCCTACTCCAGTGCCCTCATGTGAATTCAGAGCTTGTAACAAGCAGGAATTTCTCTAGTGACATTAAACACAGTGACACCCAACAACATCAGCCCCAGGGTAATACCTGAAAATGCTATCCCTAGTGACAGAGCCAAGGCTCCCAGTCTTCACATCCCTGCTTGCCACCAACTCATTTTCATATATGGCCTGGTCTCCAGTCATCTGGAATGACAGATTGGCACCATCACTGTGGTAAAGTCAGGCTGGATCAATATGAGGACAGAGAACAGCATTTGGCCCCTGGAAGTCTGTAAGATGTCCATTAAGCAGCCAAAGACATGTCAAGTTGTTCCAGCTCTTTCAGCCTAGCAACACCTACAGCTCTTACCTGAAAAGTAGTGCCACAGGCATAGAGTGGAAACTGGTACACAACAAAGGCATTGTTTGTCAGGACAGGGACACAGCCAGTACTGTGTCCACTGGCCAGTTGCACTGAGTCCAGGGCAACAGGTGGCAGGGCCACATCTCGAGAAACAGCAATGGAAAACTGGCCATCTGGTGTGCAATGAGCTGTCACTGGAGAAAAAAATATAATCAGTCTTGAGCTCAGAGATAAGAGGGATGGAAAAGAAGCCCTAATATCACAACCAAGACAAGACCAGCAAGTCCTGCAAACTGTCCTGGCTTTAACCCACAGAACAAGTGCAACCAGCTGCAACAACAACACCTATGCTGGGCATAAAACCAGGTCTGTTGCAAGACAGCGGAAAATGCTGGATACATCACTGGGACATTATATTCTTGGCAGCCAAAAACATAGCCCTGAGCCACCTGCAGGAGTGGTACACACCAAGCTTGCCCTGCCAGCAAAGTGAGAAACCCTGTTTTGCAGCAGCTCAGGAGGGAGGGAGAACAGCTGCTCAGGCTTACCTGTATTACCAAAGTAGCAAGGCTTCACCCTGTCCTTGGGGTCATAGCAGCAGCCTCGTGCTTCACAGTCTCCCTGGCTGATGGGCAGGGAGGCACACGGCAGCCGGTCCTGGCTGGGAACAGCCGAACAGACACTGCTGCTTGGAGCATCCAGGGCTGGAAAAAACAGCAGGTTGTTGCAGCTAAAGCACAAGAGCAGGGGGATGAAGACATGAAGGACACTGGTTGAAGGTGTCCTGGTGACTCTGCATACAATTCAAGGGAAGTGAGGGTCAAACACGTGGCCTGGATCTGGCAGGGAAGCCTGCTCAGGAGGGACCTGCATTTCCAGGGAACAGAGACTCCCCCTGAGGCCATGTACAGGAAACTGGACTTACATTGGATCTGTCAAGAAAAAGGGTTCTAGATCAACTCTTGATAATTAAGAAAATCATTGTACCTAGTCTCCAGTTCAATGCTGAACTTGCAGGAACTTATGTAGCCAGAACATGGCTGGGAGGCACAGTGAACATATTCACCTGCTGACCCTGCGGAGAGGCACAGGTCCCCAGCAAGTTGGTGTTTTCTGCTCTGCCTAAGTCCCCTTTCCTAGCCCACAGACTGACTAGGAACAACCATCTGAAAGGAATGACACTCATCACCACAAGATTCTGACAGGTACTTGTATCTTACCAGGAAGGTCCACAGGGCACCTGAGCAGCGTCTCTTCATGAAGAACCTTTTGCCCGGCAGCATCTGATTTTTCAAGCCCAACCAGTATAAGGTAATTGTGATCCTAGGGGAAAGCCACACCAGTCAGGACAGCCAGAGCAGCAGTAGTTACAGGCCCAGCAGAATCCCTAAGGTCACTCACCCACTCAAAGACATAACAGCCAGCATAAGAGACTGATACTTTCCTGGAGCCATCTGGGGTCCCAGATACCGAGAGCCCACAGCCAGAGTCATTCTGCAGAGCATGTGCCTTCCCTTCAGTATCTAGGGAAAGAGGACACAGCAGCAGGGGCTTCAGAATCCCACATTGCAGATTAGACACATACAATCCTACCTTTCTGTAAGAAATAGGGACCTAGCCAGTATTAAAATCTAGAACAGCAGTGGGAGAATCCAGCAGCCAAGACGTTTAGATCCAGGCACGCCACTTCACCAAGTCCTTGACTGCTATATTATATAAACAGCCCCCTGATTATGCAAGATGCACAGAAGCTGTTCAGCAACACTTCACATCAAAACCAGTTCCTTTCTTCTCATTCCATGCACCTCTGCATTTGAGCAAAGATAGGGCTAAAAATGCCTCTTGATATTGCCTCACCCCAAGTAGACAGCACAAATGAAGCATTCCCTTCCCAGCCTGGAGGTAAGGTGAGCTGTAAGCTTTCTTGGCCACAAGTCAGAAGAGTAGGATCAGAAAAAACACTGACATGAGCCCCCAGAACCAAAACCAGGGGACCAAGAAACACCCAGAAGAGCATAACTCGTGATACAGCCCTAGACTGCCCTACAATACCCATCCTACTCTCTTGCTAGGCTCTTAGCCCACCCCTTTTAAATTGTGGAGCCAGCTGGGACCAGAAATCCCTGAAGTGTCCAGGTGGACCCAGCCCAGCAGTTTAACACCTTCCATTGACCTCACCTGAACTCAGCAGAGCCTATTTGCACTCTTTGAAGAAAACCAAAGGGCAAGAGTTGAGCTAATAGCAAGAGATGGGTCTCTGCTCATACTGTAGAGCCCCAGGAGGCTCTTCAAATCTTTTTTCCTATACTGAGCTCTTCCCACGGTTGCAACATGCAGGAAATCTGGTTGCTTCTCCCCATGCACCCTATTGTTGCTCTAATTGCTCATTACATGGCATGAGTGCAAGAAACTTAGTGACAACGCTCTTTTACTCTTTTAAAGGATATACAGGTTCAAATGCCAGACACGGAGCGCTGACATAAAAGCACAGAAATAGCCTTCCACATAAAATCTGTGAGAAATCATGGAGCTCAGAAGGCTTTGCACACCTAAACAGTGGTGATTCCCCATAAACACTCTTGGCTGTGGACTTAAGCCCTGTTTGCAGCGTGGTTGTGTGGGATAGTTGCAGGACTGGTTCAGGCCTGGCTGCTAAGTGGCAGGATGGTGTGCTCTCTGTGACCCCTACCCCCAAAAACTGGCAGGTGGGCCCCTGAGATGGGCTTGAAACACAGGGAGGGGAGCCTCTGTTATCCCAGAGAAAACTCTGCCAGCCAGCAATCATTGCCTGCCTGTAACTGCAAGGTCTCACGGAGAGCCTTCTCCCCAGCCACACATCAGGCAGCCACACCAAGTGAATGCCTCATTGTCCATCTTTTCATACATGTTTCTACATTCATGCAATGGAACTGTGACTGTCTTTACACTTCTGCCCTCAGCAGTCCCTCCAGCTCCTGGATGTCTGCACAGCAGTGTAGAGCATCAGCACACTGGCCCCAGCCAGCCCTCATCACATGCATGGTGGGCAGCAGCTGAGTCTGAGGGAGGCATTTCCTCTGCTCTTCCACCTCAGCTCACAGCCAATCTTCACTGCACAGCTGTACAGGATGCCATGATCCCAGCTGGTCAGCCGGTGAAGAATGTCACTGTGCCTACCTCTGCTAAATTCATGCAGCAATGGATGAATTGCTCCAGGATGACTGCTCCACAAAGTGTAAGACCTTGTCAGCAGCTCTGCACAACAGGAGATGGAGACAATGGATCTTGACAGGCTGCCTGCGTGGCTGAGGCTTGAGCAGCCCTCATGAACCAACTGTGCTCCCCACAGTGCCTGCTGGGCACTGGGCAGCGACAGTGGAGAGACACCCAGGGAAAACACTTGGACTTTGGCAGGGAGGGAGGCTTCATCTCTTTAGAAGCTGAGCGCTGTGCATGCCCAAATCACATCATCACTGCGTGAATGCCAAATGCTTCCTTTGACTGCATTACCTGCTGATAATTGGGTAAAAATCAGTAAAGTACTTTGGAGCTATAGGGAAATACTTTTATTACACTTTAACCCATCAATACCTTACTTACACTGATAGCAAAAATGTCTACATGGACTTGAAGAATAATTCTACGTGGAACAACCCCGGAAGTGCTGTAGATCCACCAAATAGTACCTGTGCTGAGAAGAGTTTCAGGCACCTGCCCTTTCCTAGTTCCTACACAGACACCAAACAGCTGTGTTTGATCATGTAGGGATGGGAGGCTCTTCAAATGAGCCTGAAGTTCATGGAAATTAAATGCTTTGTTTAAAAGAAGTTGTTATGGAAAATGGAAAGCAGCCTAGCTGAAATGAAACAAGAAGATCTCTCTTCTTCAGAAATCTTTTCCTCACCCATTTGATAGTTCTCATGCATTACAGTGACCCAGCTGTAAGCACCAGTTTAGATAGCACCCAAGACCACCACAGACAGGAAGGACATGCAGAGGATGAAGGTAGGTGAAGAAAACCTCTCTGTTGGTCACTATTCTGATCAATGAGTGTCATGGGAGCAAGGGAACTTTGTAGACAAGGTGGAAAGGTCATGAACACTGGTAGCTGGCAGCTACTTCATGTGGCAGTGCAAACTCTCCTGAACTTCACTTTCATTAGGTGAAAGTCCATGAACCTACATGGACTTCCATGAACTGCCCTGACAGCATCCGAGCTGATGCAGGAATTTGGCCAGCAGACCAGCAACTAGCCAAAAGTTGTTGGCAATTCAGTTTTTCTAATAAAGTATTGAGTATGCCTCTCTAAGAAGTAAAATGAGATTTAAAAAGAGCGACTAGAAAATTATTGCACCTATCCAAGAGAACAAGGATGACTTAGAACTGCCTTCTGTAGGGAAGGTACAAAAACATTTGCAAGGGATGTAGACCTTCGCTAGGTCCTCTGAGTGAAACGGAAACTCACATTAACACACTGTTGTACAGCAAACACAGCACACCCCAATGAAGCACTCAGTTCACCCAGACCTCTTGCTAATTCCCACCATGTCCCACATCCCCTATCCTTGCAACACCTTCTGGTCAGTTTTGCCTGCAAATGTCACAGTTCAGGAGAGACAGAGGGTTAAGGCCAGACTGAACAAGCTGAACACAGTCCTAAGGGTTGTTTCTACCAGCAATTGCCACTGCTCTTGGGATCCCACCGGTACGCAGCCCCTGAGTAATCTTGGGCAGGAAGCTTCCAGCTCATTTTTATGCCCTCGCAACACACCAGACATGCTCTGCTGTCTCCCCGAGCACCTAGGGAACTTCCAGGGCACTAGGTCCTCACAGTGGAGTCAGACATCAACAAAACAAGAACCTGTGCATGCCAGCTTCCAGCAGTAGGTTGGATGAGCTGCTTTGGTAAGTGCAAGGACTAGTTGCCGGGTTGCAATGGCCTATACCCAGCCTCGGACAAGCGCATCTCTCTGCCGGCTTGGGAAGCCATTTCCCAGAGACTCTCTCAAGTTCTGGATTTCTCTCTTCTCTGTCTTTTTTCTCCTCTAAGAGACGTTGAAGAGGTCAGAGTCTCAAGGTCTCATCCCCTTTTCTTCCACCTTCATTTTGCCTCATCCAGCAAGCCCTTCCTTGTCTATTGTCGTGTCTGGAGACATTTCTGGCCTTGCTAGATAGATATTTTATACTTTCCTCTCTTGTGAGGCCAGACACCCCTAGGGAGAGAGACTGAGGCTACTGCTGTGCACTAAGGAAAACACAGTTGCATGTCCTTTGGCAAATCACATGCAGTGAGAACTTTATTAATAATGTCAGGAAGATTTCGGGAACAATGAAGGATGGCTCACACGACTGAGGGCTTGCACAATCAATACCGAAGAACAGAAAACCCAAATGTCACTGAAGTATTTGGAAGATGATCTTGTGACACAGAATATCTGTGAACGCCTCAGTAGAAGAGTGTGCTCCTAGCTGATCTTTTTAACAATTAACTCTAGGTAAAACAAAACAAGTTTTATGAGCACATTACTGATTTCCTAATCTCTGTTGGCATCTGCAGTTGTTTGATACAAGGTGTGTCTTCAATGGATAATTAGTATTAAAAAAGGTCTTAGTTTCATAACACAGGGCAAACTAACAAATGATTGACTAGTAACACTGACTGACTCAGCCATGTGACCCAGAACCTGCTCTTGAGCTAACACAGACCTTTGGTATATAAACTCAGATTCTGACAGCCAGAGTCACTCCCTCCCGAGCCACAGAAGCAAATGGAGCTCCTGGGAGGAGCCACTGTTGTCCTCCTGGTTTGTGTTGCTTGCCTGCTCTCCTTTGCAGCATGGAAAGGAAGGTCTGGAAAGGGGAAGATGCCTCCAGGACCAGCTCCCCTTCCCATTCTAGGTAACCTGCTGCAGGTGAAACCAAGTAACTTGGCCAAAACCCTCCAGAAGGTAAGGCCATTTCTTCTTCTCTCTGCTGTGGATGAGAAATGTGTGGGACCTGTTTGGGGGGTCAGCCTGTGGCTATGGCTCAATTACTTGCAATTCCAGAGGAACAGAAAAGTCATGGGGATTGCAGCTGCTTCCCCTCATTGCTGTTGCCATGTTGTTCAGGGTCCGGTAAGTAGGACCCATCTCCACAGCCACATTCATCATGAAAGAATCAAATCTTGATGTTACCGATATGTGAGGCTGACTGCCTGCTGTGGGAGGCAGCAGCAAGGAGACTTCCCCACTCTTTCTCACTATTTGCTCCATGGCCACATTCCCTCTTGCATTTTTACAGCTCAGTGAAGAGTATGGACCAGTGTTCACAGTGCACCTGGGCTCTGACCCAGTGGTGGTGCTGCACGGACATGATGTGGTGAAAGAAGCCTTGGTTGATCGCGCAGACGAGTTTGCTGCAAGAGGACGCATGCCAATTGGAGATAGGGCTAACAATGGATTAGGTATGTTTGCTGACTGAGCTCCTTCTGAAGGAGAAGGGAAGGGCTGAGGATGTGTTCAGCAGATTAGAGCTGGAGTGTACCCTGCATGAAAGAAAACTGCAAGGGGTGGGTGCAACCCACCTGGAGAGGGGAAGCCAGAGAGGGCTGTCATTGCTGACTTCCACCACTCAAAGGGTGTGAGGTAGCAGAGAAGGGGAGCCAGACTATTCTCAAAGATGGGCAGGGAAATGGCAAGGGGCAGCAGCCATGAGCTGCAGCAAGGGAAATTGTGTATTGGGTGAGTGATGAATTATTCACAAGGATGCTTGGCATGTAGTGGAGAAGGCCAAAAGCAGGCAGTTGGACTACAGAACCTCCAAACCACAGTACTCTGTGGCACTACCATGTCAGTGCTCTCCAGGGACAGGATTCACCGTCACCATGAGCCACTGATCATCTCATACCCAACATGCCCAAGACAGGTCTCCCCTCTTCCTTCTTCCTCTGCAGGGATTGTTTTTAGCAACAATGAGCCATGGTTAGAAGTCCGGCGGTTTTCTCTCACCACTCTGCGGAACTTTGGAATGGGGAAGAGGAGCATTGAAGAGAGGATACAGGAGGAATCTGACTACTTGCTGGAAGAGATCAACAAAACAAAGGGTACAGTCAATTTTTAAGATATTTTATGTTTGAAAAAAGTAGGCTGTATTAAGGGAGCTCACATCTTTAGCAAGGAATTAAGTTCCTATGGGTTTGGTCCATGAATCAGCTACCCCTCATTACAAAGCTGTAATAATTTTGTGATCATGTTCTATTCTGTTTGGAGGACCTTTCCATCCCCCAAAGACTCAGAGACTGATCTGATATTTCCACTAACAACCAGAGTTCAGATTACCCACAGCAGCCATAAGCAGACATACAACATTTCATGGGCTTGTTTTTAATAGCCTGTAACTTTTCTGAAATCACAGGAGCACCTTTTGACCCAACCTTCATGCTGAGCTGTTCTGTCTCCAACATCATATGCTCCATTGTCTTTGGGAGACGATATGATTATAAAGACAAGAAGTTCCTGGCCCTGATGAACAACATGAACAACATCTTTGAGATGATGAACTCCCGCTGGGGACAGGTACATTCAGTAGGCATTTCACAGTGGCAACATTCTCCCAGGGGAGCAGGAGGCTTCCTTTCAATGAAGTTCCATTTCAGTCTTCTAATTAGGACCTCATCAATGCTCTGCTGCACTGAAGCGTTTAATTCAAGAGCAAGAAACTCCCTCACCAAAGCTGGAATTGGCTTTGCCAGCTAAACGCAGCTTCCCAATAGTCCTGGACACCCTTCTTCTCCTCTTCTAAAGTTACTATTACTACTACTAGTACTACTACTACTAGTATACTACTAAGCAAGCCCTGCCAGACTGCCCAGCCTCACGGTCCTTCTGCTTGGCTCAGTTGACAGGGCTGTTGCTTTGCTGGGCTTTTGGCTGATATCAAAGGATGGGGCAAATATCATACTAGGGACCTTCCTGTTTCTTTCCTTCCAGCTCTACCAGATGTTCTCAAATATCCTGGATTACCTGCCTGGCCCACACAACAATATATTTGCAGAATTTGATGCTCTAAAAGCCTTTGTAGCAGAGGAGGTGAAGTTGCACCAAGTTTCCCTGGATCCCAACTCCCCTCAGGATTTCATCGACTGTTTCCTCAGCAAAATGCAGGAGGTAAGGAGACAGATGGCCCCAGCTTGTCCCCAAACAAGCCTATGTTGAGTCCTTCCCTCTCAGAAGTAACACAGACATTGGGATGGCCCCTTCCCAGTTAGCTGTGCAATGGGAAAACAGCAACAATATCCCAGATATTGCCTGTATTAGGGTTTATAGCTCTAGGTCTGTGTGCTCACCAGCCACCACTACCTGCAGCTGTTTGGAGAGGGAGAGCTTCCTCTGCTTTCACCAAAACACAGGGACTTTTTCAGTCTGGTCTTGCATTTCTTTCATTGGAAAGCAGTTGGCACAACAAACAAGCAGTGGAATGCCATTCAGTGCACAGCTTAAAAGAAGGTTGGTATTGAGTTTAGCGCTCAAGGTAGCATTGCAATGCCCCAGATGGCTGCTGCACCTTAGCAGAGGAATGCAACAGCTCTAGGAGAAAAGGAAGGTCTGGCAGGACATGAGAAAGGGCCACTTCTCTCAGCTCAGCCAGAGAGAAAACAAAGCCTTTTCCTTAGGAGAAAGATCGTCCCAATTCCAGTTTCCACATGAAGAACCTGATAACAAGCACCTTCGACTTGTTCCTTGCTGGAACTGAGACAACAAGCACTACTGTACGATATGGGCTTCTGCTTCTTCTCAAATATCCAAAGATACAAGGTACCCGTTTGTGACCTCTTCCTCTCTAGCTATTCCTCTGGGCGGGGCACATGACTAACACCACATCCTTCTCCCAGATTTTCCCCTCATATCTCTCTCTCTCTGGGACCTAACTGTGTCCACATCTTTATTTAGCCAAATCAATAGGAGAACTTCCTTTGCATGGGCAGCAGTGGAGCTGTGTTCCAGTCAACATCAAAACCAACTTCATGCTCCTGCCATATATGATTTGTAAACAGTTTAGGGCAACCTATTTCAACAGATTTGGTTTTATTTACCCATTTGATGGTTTGTGCCTTTGACAGAGAAAATTCAAGAAGAGATTGACCAGGTAGTAGGACGATCAAGAAAACCCTGTGTGGCTGACCGGACCCAGATGCCCTACACAGATGCCGTGGTCCATGAAATCCAGCGCTTCATCTCTCTTATCCCCCTAGCTGTCCCTCACACTGTGACCAAAGACACCAGCTTCAGAGACTACATCATTCCTAAGGTTAGCTCCCTCAAGTTCAGCAGTTCTTAGGCTGTCAGTTACAAGTCACAAGTTAGAACTGTTGTGGCCTGACCCTGTTTTCACCCAGCCCTTTGTGAGAGTTTTATCCCCAGGCAGCTGTAGCTCACTTGCACTCCCTTGTTGATGCTCCACGGGCCAAGACTAGAACAGTAGCTCTGACCAACACCTTTGTTCCCTTGCTCTGCAGCTTTATCTATTTGCAGAATAGTTCACAAACACCCAGAGCAGCGATTCTTCACAGAAAAGGCATCAAAGTTGAGGAGCTGCTCACCACCAACCGAGGATAACCTGTGCACATGCTTGGGAGCAAAGTCAGTTGCTGATTATTGAGCACAGAAAGACTCTGAGGCACAAAATGCTGTAGGCTATGTTTGCATTGAACGGAACAAGCCAAACCTGTATGCTCTGTTCTAGCACACTTCCTGAGCAGGTCTCTGCTGGCCACTGGCAGAAGTGGGCTGGTGGGCTAGGGCAGCCCATGGCTTGGCCTGGCCCACTGCAGCAGTGCTCGTTGCACTTCTGGGTGACTGTGGGCAGCTGGGAAACAGCAGTACATGGGCTGCTGGTGGTGTGATTTCTTAGCTGTCTGTGTAAAATCATAAGGCATGACCCAGAGAATTGCTCAGCTACCAGCTGAGAGAACTCATGTCGCTGCTGCTGAATACTCCAGCCCCTGTTAAGGGCTGGCCAGAAAGTAGGAAAGTAGAGGACTGTGGCAGGAGAAATTTGTCAGGAGAGGGGAATTCCACAGGAGCTTCTTTTCCACAACCTTGTGTGCTTTTGATATTTTGGACTCACAGAAAAGAAGGGACATGGTGCATCTACAAGGTCATTATTGTGAAACACCAAGAGAAGAATTAGGTGGGGTGTCCCCTGATGATGAGAGCAAAGTGAGGATGAATGTTCTGGAAACGAGAGGGAGAATTCAGAAAGAGCAGCCAACAACTGCTGTGACATTCAGTAGGGTCCTCCTAAAGCTGCCTCCTCTAAGGGAGGGTCCCCAAAGGGAAACCAAAGGCACTGGTACGGTTATACAGGGAAGCACAATCTCAACCTGGCAGGCAGTCAGATTGAGTGATCTAATTTGCCTGCCTTTCAATGTTCTGCTCTTGTTGTGTTAACTTCAGGGCACCACGATTTTCCCTGTCCTCAGTTCTGTCCTCCATGACAGTAAAGAGTTTCCAAACCCCCATGAGTTCAATCCTGAACATTTCTTGAACAAGAATGGCACCTTTAAGAAGAGTGACTACTTCGTGCCCTTCTCAGCAGGTGAAGCACAGTTTGCTCTTTTCCTCTGTCTGTCAGCCTCCTCTTCTGGTGACTGCCCTGTCTTTCCCTGCAACACACAACTGCCTCTTCCCAACATGGTCCCACAGGTGCTTCCTCAGGACTCACTGCTCTCTGGGTAACTCCTCCCTGCTGCTCCCATCTCCAGTGGCATCTCCCATCTTCTTCAGGCCTGACGGCTTCTCAAATCTCCTACTAGGAGCTGTCAATGTAATGACATGAATGGGATCCACTGGCACTGTCTAAAATACCTGTCACCTTCCTACACAACCACCCAAGTTGTTCTGAACAAATCTTTTTGTGGTAGTTCCACTTTTCCCCAGCACCTTTTAAATACCTCTTAGGCTCCATGCAACCATTCACCTATCAATAGGCCCAACCTTCCACTTTCTCACTTGTGCTTTATGTCATCTTGCTCTCTCTTCTTGACTCCTGTGACATTCCTCCATGGTTAAGTCTTCTCCTGCTCCTGTTCTTCCTTCACACACCCATCCAAACTGTCAAGGGTCTTTTGCCAACAAATTCTTCTCTTGAAAATGTCCTTTGTAACCCTGACAGTCATCTCGCTGCTATGGCTGTGTGTAGTAAACAAAGCTGTGCAACACAGCTGCTTAGTACAAACTCCGGTCTACTCAGAAACACCCACTGAGTTCTGTTTTGCTGCTTTCACTTTCAGGAAAACGAATATGCCCTGGAGAGGGCCTGGCACGAATGGAGATATTCTTACTCATAGCCACCATCTTGCAGAACTTTACTTTGAAGTCTGTTGTCAATCCCCAGGAGCTCAACATAACCCCGACTCTGAGTGGGACAGGCAATGTACCTCCTGCCTACCAGCTCTGCGCTGTCCCCCGCTGAAAAGCACTGAACCACTCTCCAGTGTCCTCAAACTGGCTGTTCCTTTACATCTTCTTTAGGAAAATCAACAGCAGGAGCATTGGCCCACCTTTCCCAGGCCTTCAGGAAGGCAGTCCAAACACAGGTACATGCACAAAGTAGAGACCTCTGAAGCTCCCAGAACTCCACCAAACTGCAGGAGGCCCCGGGTGACATTGCAGCCTCTTGCCCTGATGCACTGTCACAGGATCACTGAGCACAGAGGCTGCATCAAACCAGTACAGGTGGTTTTCTCACCAGCACAGCTCCTGTGGCTGCTCCTGCAGCATGTGCCCCACCAAGACCATGCTTTGCAGATGGATAGTGCTGCATGTGTGTACATTCATGATCCAATAAACAAAAATCTATTTCTGAAGATTTGAGCTGTTATTTAATTTGGATTGGGGCAGTGCCCACATCTACTGCTGCACTGCAGAGTAGGTCTGCAGAGCCTGTGGCAAGCACCCTGGGCTGTCCTTCCTGGGCAAGGATCCTGCCTTTGTCATCCACTGTGCTCACTGCTACTGCCTGCAAGGAGCTCCAGAGCAGTCACAGCACACCACCAGCTGGGAAGGCTCATGGTGCAAGGAGATCACTTACCTGCACATTGGAGACTGCAACCAACTCTCTGACAGCTCTTTTCTACCATCAGTATCACTGCAGAGATTTAGATGTCCTTTATTAAAATGAATTAATTTAGGAGAAGAGTAGTGTCTCATTTCTGCCTCCAGCTACAATTTGGTGCTCTTCTTTCAGTAAGAGGCCAGATGGTTTTCATAAATATATTCCACCTCAGGTGACTTTCTTCTGGGCTTCTTTGTTCCTGTGTTTGGGTGCCTTTGGTTGTGTTCGGATGTTCAGTTTGTTGTGTTTGTTTGATCTTCATTTACATAGATACTTGTTGTCCCCTGCATCATGGTCATATAAAAGTCCTAGTGGCAAAATGCAATTTCTGTGATTGGTTGTCACAAGGCACTCAGAGACCATGTGAGTACTGCAGAGAGAACGGTATGCAAGAATTCCCACCTCCCTTTGGAAAGGTTTAGCACTATTTTGATGGAAATACCATATTTGCCCACATCTCAGGTCCATCCCTCCTTGTCCCTCCATTTTTTCCCATGAAGGCTTCAGCTCTAATGCTTGTGTACTCTAAAACAACGGCAAACCATTGCTGACTGCTCACCTGGGATTGCCTCAAATGGACAGACACGCAAGCAGAAACAGCAGTCATGTATGAGACCCAGGCACAACGGGGAGGAGATTACCTTGAGGTTTCCATTAGTCTAAGACTGCCCTTAGAGCCAGTCCTGCAACTCAGCAGCATGTATGCTTTGTTGAGAACAAGTTAAAAAATGGCTTACATCGGGAGGTCTTGGAGGGGATGATTGATATTCATTTCCTTCCTGCCCTCTGGAATGCTGATTCATCTGAGGCAACGAACAAAATCGTGACAAACAATGTCTATCAACAATTCACAAACAATTGCATGAGAAGCACAGGGCAGTGAGAAAATACTCTCTTACTAAACAGCTCCAGAACACAGGACATGCTCAGGGGATAAAGAACCACACAGGGCATAATATTTGGGATAATATTCAACATATCCTAAGCTGGATGCAAAAATGCTCTTTCATTTGGAACAATGACAGTGCCCTCTTGACACCTGTCCACGAGAATGACCTTGCAGAAGTCCGCTTCATAATCTAGGGCACCAGCCTCCTCTTTGCTCCAACCGCCCTAAGACCAGACAACACCTCCAGCACAGAAAGGCTGGGGGCAGATGCTAAAATCCAAGCAGGTATCCACAACCATCTCTTGCACTATAAGGGAAAGCAGAGCTAATGAAGGAGTGAGTTTGATTGGTCTGGTTGGGGCAGAGAACAGGAAGGGTTAAATATCCCCGGGGAGCGTTTTTAGCCAATAGATAGGCAGTCCAGTGGCTTCACCCCTCCTGCTTTCTGACCTCCCCCCACTACTCCCAACCAAAGACCCAACTCCCACTCACCATTTCATGCTTCTCCATGAAAAATCCCTGCATGCAGTAACAGAAGACTGCCCAATGTCAGGATTAGTGCTCCTTTTAGGATAAGCTTATCTTCCTGCTAATACATGCAGGACCTGCAAAGTGGAAGAGATGATGGCATCTCTCTTGGGCTGACTCAGACAAACTGGCTGGTCCCAGCACATCCAGGCTCTGGCATACACCTAGGAAGCTGGGCTTCAGGGCACTGGAGCCTCTATCTCTTCTCTACCAGCTTCATGACAAATAAGGCAGCTTCTGGCTCTAAGAGTGCACTTAAAATGAGGCACAGAGGGGAATCCTGCTTTTGCTTTCTAAGGCTACCACCTTGTCTGCCAGAGCATTTGCTGGAAATGCCAGGACAAAGTGGAAGATTTCTACTGGCTTGATGCTGAGACCAATGAGCCTGCCTGGTCTGAGGCATCACTCTCTGAAGTAAGCTGTGCCACTGGGTCATACTGTGCCATGGTACTCTGGTGCAGGAGGCTACATGGGGATGCTTATTTCTTACTTCATCTCCATTGCTGTTTTGCCTTTGGGAACAGCTTAGAGAAGATTCAGATACCATGAGGGTTTTGGGTAGCTGTGACTACCAAAAATATACACCCCACAGGAACTGTTCTGTGTGGTGGGACATAAATGAATTAGGTGTGTTGGGGAAAGAACACAGATATGGTCCTTAGCAAGCAGGGTAGACATCAAACAGTGGACAGAAAGAGGAAGAAAAGCATTTTAGATGCTTCCTTAGCAGCATCTTGATGCCACAGAATGTGGACTAAAACTTTGCAGTAAGGAACATCTGCCTCATCCTGCTGTCCTTCACACAGGAGTTTCATGTCTCTGGGTCTTTGGGACCTGCTGCTAAAGGCCATAGCCTGTAGTGTAGCAAATAAGCTAGTCCTTTGAAAAATACTTACGGAATAATTCCCAGAGCCGTGGTATTTATCAGGGCAGACCTGCATCTCTGCCTCCTAAAGTATGACCAACACATGGAACAATGTAGCCCTTTGGCTGGCCTTCTTGTTTCTCTGCCCCACTTTCTAAATGCCCCCCTGATTGCAACAGCCAATACTAACCTAAAGGCCCACAGGAAAGGCCCACAGGACCCTACTTGCTGGTATTAGCAGTAGACACAACAGCTGGCAGAACAAGGACTGTAATAAGAAATTTCCTCCCCTTGAGGAAGTGGAAAATGCATACGTACAACAGAATGCGCAACGGAATCCACAGTCTTTAATGAATGTAGAGATTTGTTCTGGGCACAGGTACATTTGTGATTGTCCCCACACCCTCTTCTTCTCCCACTCCAAAAATTACTTTAGTTAGTGAAATGTAAAACCACACAAAGACCAGAATACATGTTCACACATCAGAGGGTTTGACATTTTTTTCCTTAAGAAAATTTCACTCATTTGGAATTATTGACTGTTAAGTTCAGTCAGTACGGCAGAAATATTCTACATAGATCATTGGTTGGAATGCACAGTACAACATTTGTGAACACAGTCACAAAAGACACCTGGATGAACACTAACAAGTGTAGTAGATCTGTCAAACCACATTGCAAGCATCTGCACCAAACCAGTCTGGGGTGGATGGGAAATTACCAGAACACGGAACAAAGATGTTAAAGTACATGGGAACCTGCTACAGTCACTTTTCCCTGGAGCCACTGCTCCATTAAAAGGTCAGGAAAAGTTGAACTGCTGCTTGTCACCCAAAACTTTGCTTCTGTTTCACAGGGATTGGTGTCACACTTTTGTTTCCAGACCTGAGTCACTGCAATTTTGCTTGAACTGGAGCAAGGAAGAGAAGGACAAACGCACACCCCATCTAGCAGAGCTTACTTCCCCAGACCTGCATGGTCAAACAGCTTGGGATCAAAGGTCTTGCCTATAAAAAGGCCACAAAATTTGAAAACAGAAACAGAGCAGAGCTAAAATGAAGCAAACCAAAAAATCAAAACCAAAACAGAGATAACATAATTTTATACAGCCTGCAGTAAAGCAATAGTCAATGGTACAGTATCGTTCACATTACACTTATTAAGGCTTTGACTACTGGTCTACATGCACATTTTATATACATATAATCCTCTGTGTGTGTGTATAAATTACTTTACTTTTCTTGTTCTAAGCAAGAAAATATTTTCATGCATTTGCTTCTCCTAGTATTCAGAATACTTGGACCATATTCTATTCAAGGATTTCTGGAGAGGGCTGGGTCTATTTATTTTCCATCTGAAAATGCCCTTATCTCCAGGAATGTTGTTTGTGCCGGACAGTGGCACTGGCCCCACACTTCTCCACAGTCATACACAAGAAAGTAGGTGCCACTCCAAAGCCTGACAGCACAATAGTTATGTAAACATAGTAATCCTTGGATTATAAATACTTTATTAAAGCTAGCATACCTCAGCTTTTAGCTCATAATTGCCCGTGAGTGCTTTGATGAAACATTCAGAATAAAGTATTTTTTTCTCCCATGTTAACTGCTCATTTACAGTGGTTCCTCCAAAACACACTTTTCCTTATTTTTTTCTGAAAGGAGCACTAAGCTACTGTTAATTCTTCAACCCTGTGGCTGGACAGCTTTCACGAGCAAACAAGAACATGTCTGAGCCTTATAGCTCTAAGCACTCTAAGTCAAAGTCACCATCTCACTTGCACCCTTGCCATGAAGTTAAGAGACTGGGCCATACACCAGTGACAAACAGGGAGGAAGCAGAAACCATAACTCCTCTCCCACTCCTAGCCCCATGCCTGCAGCTTGCACACATTTGACAGGTTCCCAGAGATCACCAAAGCTGACCTGTAGCATGGCCTGTGTCCCTGTGCCTCAGGGACACCCTGACTCCCCCTGCCCCAGCATTTCCTTCAGTGAGATGTTCTGGGCAGCTGAAGTTGCAGAGCATTCCTAGGGTGTGGTAGGGAGCCGTGGGGAGAGCAGCTCAGCTGTGAAAAGGAAGGGCTCACAGGGAAGTGCTAGTAAGGAAAGGAAGTAGTGTAAAGACGGCTAAGAAAGCAGGCATGGGTGGAGTGAGATAGAGAGATTCCTTATTTAAGACAGGGCCTGGATTGCTGCCACAGCCCTCTGAGCTACCTTACACGGTGGTGTAACTAGAGCATGCTGTCAGCACTCCTGTTACTAAGCTTTGCCACCATCACACAGTAATGCCTTGCCTCCCACCACAGCATTTCCGTGTCAGCCACCACCTTCCCTTGGGCACTGCACTGAAGTACATCCATTCAACATATCTCATGACAATTACTACAAGACCAAACACTGGGTCCTTCTCATTCTCTGGAATCCAGGTAGCTAGAAGCCCTAAAGAGACTGTCCCAGTCCCTTGCCTTGCTCTCCACTCAACAATAAGCAAGACAATAATAGAGAGGACAGAAAGAGTGATGTAGGTACAGCCATCTGGTTGTTCTCTTATTGCACAGAGTAGTTGGGGCAGGTAGGGGAGAGCGGGTGGCTCACAAAGTCCTTTGAAAAAATCTTACTGGTTGGCTGTCCAAAACACCTGCTCCAGAAAATACGTTCACACAGCTCATGTTGATGCTTGGGAAATGTCACCTAGAAACAAGATATACAAGAGACAAAGGCTATTCTCAATTCAAGTTCAGTCTTCATTCAGCCCCATGGCAAGTTGTGCAAAATACAATGTTTATGCCCTGGCAGGTATGGTTAAAAGAAAATTTTTTGGTCCTGGGTAAGTTAACAAGAAAGGGTTATGCTAATAATTGCAGAGGCAAACCTTGGAGACTGGATTTAGTTTTAGTTACAGAAAATACTGTACACTGCTTTGGGCCAAGTGCACAGAAGCTTTAAAAAAAAAAAGACAAAGATCACAGTTAAATGTCTCAATCTTCAGATCTGTGAAGAGCAGTCAAACTATTTTCTCATGTGCAACGCATCCTGAAATTTGGTACTTATGTATTGGGCATGAAATCCTTTCTTGTTGATCGTGTCATCTGTATGGAATCGAATCATAATGGAATCCCCTGCAGAGTAGATTTCTTCCAGAGGCTGCAGAAAAGGAAAGAAGACAGTACACAGTGGTCAAGTATGAATACTAAATAACTGTCTGCACCATGATACTAGAGTTTAAGCCCATAGTGAAGACAGACTGGCCAGTAAACATGAAGACTTGAATGCTCTGTACCTCCTGCCCTGACCTGCCTTCCTAAGCATATTCCTTTGCTCTTTATGTTTGAAGACTGATGCCAGTCCACTCTACAGTCCCAGTACCTCCAGTTACTTTTTTCACAGGCCTCCCTGAATATTCTTGTTCCAGTCTTCAGGTTTACTCTAATTTGTCATTGTCTTTTCAAGAGATGAGACAATACAAACTGGAACCTGTTGGGCAGCTGAGGGTTCAAATAACTCAGGTACTTATCTTACATGACAGTTCTGGTTGTATCCCACACTGTTGTGACCTGCTGCAATCTCCTTGTGCTTCCCTTTCCCAGCCATTCTTCATTTGTCAGTGTGCAGGTAGGTAGATTACCACCCAGCTGCCCTGAGCTTCTTCACACCAAGATGCTATGCCTTTGTTTATTTTCCAGATCATTTCCCAAATTTGTGAGAACTTCTTCCATACACCTGCTCCCTGACTGCCCCTCTTTAAATTCAATAAGAAACATCTCCATTTCACTGCTGAGGGCCTAGAGAAGTCAAACAAAGACCCTCTGATTCCAAAAACCACACACCATCACTCATGCTAGAATCACTCCTGGTAACGGGGATGCAGGTGACAATTTAGAAGACAGCATGCCATCCTAAAGGCAGCAAGCATCACACAGCTCTAAGTCCCTCTACCGTTCACCCTTGCCATAGCATGGCCACAACATAACTTGGCTTGAGCCAGGAAGCAACAGAGCAAGAAACTGGCATTTGGAATCCATTTCCCACATTTACACAACACTTTCATGTGCTGGGGCACAGCAGCACGGCAGTCTCGTGCTGCTGTACATGGCCCTGGGTTAAAAAGAACAGCCAGTCAGCAAGAATTTTCCAGCCAACACTGTACATCAGATAAAATGGCTGTGACCTCCTGTGGAAGGGAAAGAACTAAAACCCAGCCACAAAGCATTCTCAGTACCAGTGAGGTACTGAGGTACCAGTGAGATACTCACTACCAGTGAGGTACCAAACTTGTCAGTTTGTGACAGCTGCCCCTCTCCAAAAATGATAGGAGGATGCTTCCTTGCCACCCTCAGCGATCCCTCTAAAATCACCACTACCATGGCTTACCCCTGAGCCACAGAAGCGTCCCAGACGGGGTGCAGTGCTGTCGTAACCATCATAAATCTCCATGTAGTCGTACCCACAGTCAGCCTCCTCCTCTATCTCGAATATCTGGAATATTAGCTCCACCCCATAACCATCTTCAGCTACAATCACCCATTCACAGTTGGCTTGACCTGGGTAGTTGTTGTCCCCAAACTGAGCATGGGAATACAGATCCTTAGCTTGTACTTCAGCCTTTAAGAGCCCACCACACTCTGAAGGGAGAAAAGGACACAAAACAGTCTCTCAAAGTCCTCACAACAAAGACTCATCCCACTTTTGAGTCAGTCATGAGCAGAGAAGACCTCCAGCTTGAAGTGCAGTAGGGAAGGCAATTAAACACAGCACCAAACTACAATAAACCAGTGAATTCTACAGTCACCTATGAATCCAAAGATCCAAAGAGCTTAGAGGAACTTGGTTTTTTTTGGTATAGAAGACACATGGAAAGAGGTGATCAGTTTAAACTGGCAGGATAGGGTTCTTGACACATACTCTGGGAAATGGTATTGTATTAGAAAGCAATTGCTTTGTTCTTTGCACTTGTCCTATAGATGAAATTCTGACCCCAAGTATTTTGTCAGCAAGAAGTGGAAACACATTAGAAAACTGGGGACCAAAACAATCCTTTTCTGCCCACACAATGCACTAAAGTAGCCTTGTGTTTGTGCAGAACGTGTGCGCTTTAGCAGAATTTTCCCACAGCCAATAAGGGAGACACTTTACCAGTGTCATGTGCACGGCCACTTTGAGCATGTTTCATCTATTTCCAGTGGCAGGGATTTCAAAGAAATGAATGTTGGCACAACACGCCCACCTCTGTGCTGCCACAAGACAGGAGGATCGAGCTGTGTCTGTCCACAGCATAGCTCTGCTTCTACCATAATCAATCTAAAGTGGGCCTGTTCTGAGGGTAGGTCAATATATGGGCTAAACTGCATCACCTCCTTTTCCAGTGTTTGATGTGAAACAAGAGGGATTGTTGCTCAACCAAGTACTTCTAAATTTAAACAAAAGAGCTGAACAGGAATGTCCAATACCAAGAGAATTCTGAGCTGTTATGGGAGTTGGTATTTATGGTATGGCACTGGCAGCGGTCTGGGAACTGAATGTACACCACTTAAAATGTAGGCTAAGCTTATTTAGGAGAAAGGTGAGTCTGTTTTTACCTAGTAAAAAATGTAGTGAGACTTGATGACATCTTTTGGCACTGGAGTATTGGCAGGCAACCAGCTTACCTGTGCTGTGCTTTGCCTGGAAACCTCTCCTTTGCACAGAAGCATCAGAGTAAAACCTGAGGAACATCTTGTTGGTAGAAGCCACTACAGGGTCTGGTTTCTTGCTGCCACAGAAGCGGCCAAGGATAGGTGACTTGCTGTTGGGCCCATCATACATTTCTAAGTGGTCATAGGCACATTCTTGGTGCTGCTCAATCTCAAACTCATTGAAGGTCTAGAGAAAGAATATGGAGAATTAAGACAGCTGTAAATCTGAGTATGCGATTTAGCATAGGGTGAAATGCCAAGCAAGAAACAGATCAAGTGGTACATCTGTCCCACTCTTCCCACAAACTAAAACAGAATAATGTGCTTTCGGACAAGTGACCTCAGGGTGGCAAAGACCAGAATTCCATATCACTGTGCTGTGTTGCCTCAGCCTTGCTGCCTACATGGGTGCATGAACACAGCTATCTACTGCAAGCCTTATAACACTTATTTTTCTGGATTGAAATTCTACCCAGCACACCAGATGGGCTGCTCTGCAATACTTCCACTGAGCACAGGGATTATTTCTCCCAACACATGGGCCATCTGCACAGCTTTAGGCATGTCCTGACATTTGCATCAGGCCACGTTTTAAAATGGGCCTGACACCTCTCCCTCAGAGGGGCTGGAGGCTGGTTCAGCCACCACCTTATGTAAATATGACCCCAAAAGAGTGGCTCACAAGGAGGGGTAGCGGTGGGAGGGCATTTATGCCTTCTGTTTATGGAGGGCAATACTCCACAATCATTATATGTTGGAGTCTCCTCCAAGCTGCCTCTCCTCTTGTGTCCCCCTCAGACCTTCTGCCCTTCTGCAAGCCAGGGCACCCTCACAGGAAACTCTCCTCCAAGAGCCCCAAACAGGACCTGAGAATATCAGCCTCCCACTCACATAGTGATGGTGGGAAGTCATTTCAGCTCCTCACAACCCAGTCTGCTTCTTGCCTCACATGCCCACTCTCTCATTACTCACTACTTTCACTCGGTGGCCAGGTGTTGCAGAGACGTCCCAGGTGCACTCTTTCCGGCTGGGATACTTGTCAGGCCAGTTAGGACTGCTCATCATTCCCTCTGCACCACTCAGCTTGTGCTCACAACCAGCTTGGGAGAGAGAAATCGCATTGGGGCAAGTGCCACACGGCAACCCTGTAGTGTCCTATATGGTCCTCTCTGCCCACTACAGGGCAGAGACATGGAAGGCTCCAGAAACCAAACAAGACCTTTTAGTATTACTCCATAGTTCTGGTGGGTTTGTCCCATACTTTTTTTGAGCTAACCTGGTGAAATGGACCATCTCGCTTCCCTGGACCTCATTAACTTAACCTATGTTCTCACACCCTAACCCATTCTCCTGCTCCTTCACCTCATCTGCCCTGTTCCTAGGACCAAGATGTCAACACCTCCACAGTGTTGACTCTGCTGCTATCTCAGCCTTGCATTGTTTTGCCAATTTGGAGAGCTGTATGAGCTCACGGAGAGATCAGACAAGGACCAGACACTATATACAGGAAAGCCATTGGAGCACATAGCAGGGACAGGGGTACAGGAAGAAAGGTAGTTTTGGCACCAGCAAGTGGTTAATCAGCCCATCCTTTCTCTTCTGACTCAAACACAATAAATAAATGAAGCAGCAGTGACCAGTCTAATGATGATGACCCACAACCACTCCTTTTGCAAGTCAAATTTCTCATCCCCACCCTGTCCATTCCCTGTGGGCATATAGAGAGCAAGACTGGGGAATGGGAATGGTCCTATTTCTAGTCAGTTTTTCAGCTAGCTGGGGCTTTTTCAGTGCCCTTGGCTGGTATGCTGTACAAGCTTCCTTTCACCACAGGGCAGGAAGCGCCCTGAACCAAAGAGTGTTTGAAGTACCTTGGCTTTCCCAAGAACAGGGGTGGGGACTTTACCTTCTTTACAGTCATGGCCGTTTTCATGCAGCATGAAGCCATTTCTGCACTGGCACACATAGCTCCCAAAGGTGTTGATACATTCGTGCTGGCAACCACCATTGTCTTTGGAGCATTCGTCCTTGTCTGGGCAGGATCAAACCAATAAACACTGAGTTGACAGTGACACAGGCTACCACAGCCACCAGCTGAGAGCCCCACACCCACGCTGGCAGATAGCAATACAAACCTCCAACTCTACTGCTGGATTAGTCCAGTCAGTTTTTTAGCCCAGATCCTGTTCTCTTCAACTGCCTCACATTCCATAAAAAGTATCACAAATATGTTCTATTTTATAATGTAAGTTTATTGGTTAAAGACTCCTGCCTGAAAGAAACCTAGAGCAGCATCTCATTCTTTAAGAGCAGAGTCCAGGAAAAGCATCACACAAATTCACTTACCCTTTTACTACCAATCCACTACCCACACAAATTCAATACACTTTTACTAGAGGCAAAAATCTACTTTATACTTTCAAGTTCTTATGTGCTCTGATGAGCCTCCATTTCTAAATAGCTCTGCCTGAGCAGAAACAGCCAGGTGATGAAGCAGATCTAAGGTGTGAGTTGCTCCCTGAAGATGAAATATGCCCCAGTGGATCTTGAGTCCTGTGTTCAGGACTATATATTCTTCAATCTCATTTTCTGAGCATAGGATGTGCTCATGGTTTCTAGTCTAATTTAACTTATGAGAAGTTTATCTCCATTTTTCCTTGGGATAATGCCTTCCCTAGATCTCATTAACTTCATCTGTCTCCTCATTCCCAAATGTATTTCTAGACGAATCATACCCACCTCATACTTCCTCCTGTTAGATTTAATAAGTCAAACCCTTAGCCCTGATTCTACTTTGCACCTGTCCTAATTCAAGGTCATTTTGCCTGATCATTCTCTTCAAAAGCATTAATACTCCTAGGACTCTGATGAAAAGGTAGAACGAAATTGGATTTCTACTTCCAAATGACATCTAGTTAACCTCCAGAACTGCCTGCCAACAAGGTACATCACTGACAAAGGACTGAGAACAGAGGATGAAAAATTTCCACTAATACATGCTGCTTTGATGGTAATGATTGGTATATAGAACACTACTGGAAATTTTCTAAATCTTCTAGTTTCAGAGAAAAAAGTTTTAATTTAATACTCTAGGGACATAAATAACTTCCAGGGTTAGGTTCCACATTGCTTTCTGCTGTAGAAGGACTGGAGGCATTGATGGAACTCATTCATCTTGCTGACACCACGCTGAAACTGGACCATACACTGCACTGAGAACCCAAAATGAAGGTGACACAGAACAGAGGAAACATGCTTTTAGATTTAATGAACCATGTCAGGCTCTGACAGGTTGTTGAAGAAAGTTCACCAAAACCAAGAGGTTCAGTCAGAGGAGACAGCAAAGCAAGCGAAAGAATAGTCACATACCAGAGAAGTAGTGAACTTTAAAGCCTTTCTTGGAGACCGTGTTGTCTGATTTGAACTCCAGTCTCATGTTGTTGCCATATGACGTGATTACTTCAGGCTTCTCTGAGCCGCAGAATTTGCCATGTAGCTTGGAATCAGAAGCCAGCTCACTACGAACCTCAACATAGTCATATTTACAGACCTGCCAAGAGAGGAAGAGATTCCTCAGCTCTGTGGCCTTGGAACACAGCATTTCAGAGGAAGGGGACAGAGGCTTTACTGAGAAGGAACAGAAACAGCCTTGTACTCAAATGCACTCCTAACTTGCCCAAAATCTCCTGTCAGTTTTCTCACCCCTTCGCTTGCTGCCCTGATCTTAAAGCACGGGTGCATTTTTCAGAATAGCAAAGGTTCCATGGAATTTAGCAAAAGTAATTCTTTCCACCTTATCCAAGAACCTGACAGTGTTGAACGAACTTTATTCTCCTGAACCATGGAAATGGCCACTTCTCCCATCTACAGTAGGAAAACTCAGACCTGAATGCTTTGTTCAAACTCCACCACTCATGGCAGAGACCAGACTCTTTTACTGTTATTTCCTTTATCCTTGAAGAACTCTATTTCATCGTTCATTTCCAACTATTTTCCTGCAAAAGCAGCACTGGGGAGGTGGGAGGCAGGACCCCTACTAGGGATGGAAAATACCTACAATTATGCAGAACTAATAGAGAAAAGCCCATTGTGCTGGTTTTCGCAGGGGTAGATTTTATTTGCTTCACGGTGACTGGTACAGGGCTGTGTGTTGGATTTGTGCTGAGAAAAGGGTTGAAAATATCAAGATGTTTTGTTATTGCTGAGCAGGTGTTGCACAGAGTCAAGATCTTTTTTTGCTTCTCCTTTTTTACTGCTCCACCAGTGAGGAGGCTGGGGGT
>WAAG01016090.1:2479-13899 GCA_013390105.1 Tichodroma muraria | reverse complement strand
ATATATATAAAAAAATATATATAAAAAAAATTCTGGCATTCGATAGATAGTAACAGCCAGAAACCTGTTTCAGTACCTTTGCTATTTTATCTTCCATACTTGATCAACTCCATTAATCACTTGTCAGTTACCAATTTCACCTTTTATTTCACCAGCAATACTTATTATTTTCTGAAAGATTTTACTACAGATGTATTTTGCAAAAGTATTTCTTTTAGAGAAATATTCTACAACTATTAACCCAAATTTGTGACACTGACTTTAGAAGAAAACTGACATGAATGAAACAAAACACTTTCGTATCATAATTGTCACTATTGTCCTGTTATGGTACCTCAGCCTTATGAATTTGAATCAGTGAGAAAACAAAATAAAGTAAAATGTATCTGGTCTCCCTTCCTACTTTAATTTTGCTTTATGAATTGTCTGTGTGCCAGCTAAAACACCTTGCATTTATTTAACTGCATTTCAGGTTTTCTCAGCCTTAGATTTTTTTTTTTTTTATTACTAGGAGTTGCAAAAAGAATCACATCTCTAACACTTGACCTCCATTAGGTGCAATAATACATACCACACACTTATGAAAACTGTCTGGATTACTAAAATTCCCTCTTTAACTTATACAAAGAAGGTTATTCCTACTTTTTAGTGGTAGTTTTGTGTTTGCTTGGCTATTTCTCAACAACTAAGGGAAGTTTGCTTTTGTAGTATTTAGAGAAAAGGAGAAATATCCTTCTTGTTTATTGATATAATCCATTTATGTATATATATATATATCACTGTGAAAAACTTGCAGTTATTTTTAATATAGTCCAAAAATAAATACATTTTAAGGGTCAAAATAACAGTAGAGCCTTAGGCAGTGAGCAAAGTAAACATCAGGTGAAAGACAAAAGCCTGGAAGAATTGATTATGCCACTTGGCTGCTCTCCTGAGGAAGATAGAAGAGGCCAGGACATGCTCTGCTACTCCCTGCATGTAGAAGTCAGGCTTGGAAACAATACTCTGACATCTCTGCCATGCAGATAACTCCAGCAGGCAAGGCTGCTGATTTAACTGTTCACATGTTGTATTTTTTGTGGCTGCTGATTGACAGCTACAGAACATATTCTACCAGCTTGATCTTTGTGTACTGGCTTTAATGAAAAATAAAGAATTAGGATAGGAAAGAGATGAAATTGAAAAGATAAAGTGATTAAATAAAAGATTAAGATTCCTGAAGGCTCTGTATTCTGCCAAGATAATGCAAGAACTTGAGCCAAAGTGTTGAGTGGTATGCACGCAGCCAAGGACACTGGAGAATGTACAAACTTCTGCTGCTCAAAGCCTGCCGGGAAATGCAATTCCAAAAGAGCAGCACTTTACTGATCCTCAGCCTTTGAGCAGATGAGTTACAAACATGGTGTAACCTATTGTGCTGTAATGCCTCCAAGCCAGAATATCAGAGGACAGTATGCTATTTATGTTGCATTTCCTAGAAATATAATGTCAGTTAAAATTCGCATCACTGGGTTTTATGCTAGATCAAACTGCAGGTGCCATGTCTTGTTTTGCTGATACAAAAATCTTAATCATAGTTATCTGAGGAATGAAGAACCTGAACTCTATGAGATGTGAGTTCACACTCCAGTATGTACAAAAGAAGGAGCTGCGTTGTACAAGGAGTTTTTGGTCCATAAAGATCCCAGAAAGTTGCTCAGTCCCTGGAAGTTATCATTTAAAAATCTAGTTACTAGAACTAAGACTGTAAGAAGAGAATAGCATAGGTAATTTAGTTATTCTTTTATATGTTGGGAACCAACGTTGGTATTGCATCATAAAAACCCATGATCCATGCACCAGGCAGATCCTGTCTGTGGCAGAAGTTCTTTTATTCTGGTCATTCGAGCTACTGTAAAATTTTCTTATGAGAAAACTACTCCGTCCATAATTTCTACTGCCGAACAGGAAGGAGGTTCACATGAGATCTTATTGCTGCAGTTCTAGATAAAGGCAAGGCCACACCTGTAGTGTGATCGGTGGTACCAAGTAGGAGGTGCCTGCGGGCTCTCTTACCACAAGGAGCTGCCTGAGTTTCTCCTGCAGCCGAGGGGTGTGTGCAGCAGAACACAGCCTGCAGGCTGCTCAGGTAGCTGCACCTGGCTGTGAGATGCACACTGGCTGTGACGTGAGCACTGGCTCTGAGGTGTGCAGTGACCGCAGGGTCAGAGACACTGCGGAAGCTGCTTCGGGTTTCTTTGGCTCTGAACTTCGCCACTTCCATAGTTCATAAAGTAGAGGTTCCTGAAATGAATATGAAGAACCAAGTTGCACTGAGCAAGAGAATACGGCAGGGCTATATATTCTGGGGAGACAAAATGCAATAGAAGGGCAAAGACATTTTAGAATTTAAGTCTGCCTCAAGCTGTGACCCTGTAGTGACTCTCTTCCTTAACTGGGAGCCAGGCTCTCCAATGGCAGCATTAGGATGTGTGTATGAGGAATCTGGCTGTGACGGCTTCAAAAATAAAAGCCAGTAACAAAATGGAAGAGCTTTGAGATAAATCTCCAGGCACTGATATCCCTGTTCTCAGGGAATGATGATCTATCTGTTGCTCTTATCCTAGCCTTTCCCTTTTCCAGGTAAGTAAGATACAAGCATCCAGACTCCCTACAGGTGATATTGTGATTATTTGTAGGCTCTGAAAGGCAGGTCTTTGGAGTTACATTTACAGAGATTATTCTGCCTACAGCCCATGGCAGCGCTGTTCCTCATGACTTCTGTCACCTCTTGACTTCTGCTCTTCCGTACACTAGGTGAGCTCTCCGGATCCTCCTGACTGGAGCAGAAGTCTGTGCACCAATTTGTTGATGGAAACTCACTTAGTTGTCAGAGAATGAGTTCAAGATTAAGCTGTTCCAAAGTCCTCCAGTTCTTTGCTCTGCCACTGGAGAAAAGGAAAATAACAATATCATTGTATTTCAGTATATTTCATGTCACCAGTTTGCCAAAAAGAAAGGAAGAGTTTTACAGTTTTGCCACTCACTCTTCTGAATACACTTGAGAGGTACACCCTAAATCTGTAAAAATAGCATGTCACATCTGCAAGGTATTCAGGTACATGCAGCAAAACATAAATGTGCACAAACTTACATTTCTCCATTCAAAATGGAGAAACAAAAAAGCTTATAAAATAGAAGTTATGATCCGTGCTCAGGTAAGGAAATTACAAAACACAGTGAGTTTAGAACAAACTCATGAAAAATTGCTCTGAGGGAGAAAGACTGTATCAACTAAGCTACCTGTTAAAAATTTAAGTAAAAGATGAAAAATATGAAATGGTCATTATATAAAATAATTGCTGTGAGCCAAATGGTAGGAAAGAAATAATAAATGAAGAGGAGACTCAAGAAAAAATAGAGAAAGGGGAAAAAAATAAAATGGTTGCAATTGTGGGATTAGGAGAAAGAGTACTTTAGTAATAAAAATAGTGTATTTTAATCCAGAGATAATTTACATAGCATGAATTGGAATCTGCAGTTCTGAACTCATCACGACATCGACAGAAGTAGCCTTGCTGCTGCCTTGCAGACACTTGTAATGTGAAATCTAACCACCAAAAGACGTAAGCAAGAGCACAGTGCCTAGCCACAAGCTGTGACCATGGGCACAAGAGCACACATCTCTGCTCAAGATTTTTGATATGTGTTCCTCCTACAGGGGAGGACTTTAATGCTAAACTTGACCTCCGAAGAGTTACTCTGTGTTAGGAACATATTAGAGACAAAGGGTGCTGTAGAAAGGTGACTGGTGACCTTGCATTGAATTTAATCTGTTAGAACAGAATTATTTTAGCTGGCATTCATCTTACTGAGAGAATTATTTCTTGGCACTCATTACTGTAGCAAAGGAACACATAATGAACATTAATAGAATGTTTTCATCATCATAAGCCTTATGTGAGCTAAGAATTAGCCCCTTTTGCAGGTGGTGAACTAAGCCAAATCCTTCAACATGATGAATGTGTCCTACATAGTGTTGCATGCCCCTAAGTCCCATTGGAATTGCAGAGCAATGAATACCTTAGAGAAAGCTTTCAGACATCCAAGCACTTTGTTTAAGTGATTTGCTAAAAGTTCTACATACATAGCATTCCTTATTCTCAATTACACTAAAACCAAGTTACATTAACTGGGCAGGAGGCCAGCAAACACAACGTGAACCCTACAATACCAGCCTAGTGTCTTAACCACAGGATCATTCTTTTGCCTTAAAATGGGGCAAAAAATATCCAGAATTTTTTGGAAAAAATGGCACAAATGGGAGTCTGTCAATGAGGGCAAATGGATAAAAGCAGGGAAGTGGTGAGTGGGGTGTGTCTGTGCGTGTGTGCATAAGTAAGCAACAAAAGAAAGGAGTGGCAAAATGGAGAGGCTGTGGAGAAGGTCAGGAATAGCAGAAACTGAGGAGAGACAATATGAGGAGTAGTACTGGTAGTACATGCAAAGGAGGTCATTATGGCAGTGAGAATCAACACAGCAAATAGTAAGACATGAATAAATGTATTGCACATATTTTAAATGAACAAATCTTTGGTACTTGGTATGTAATTTGTGTCCAGACAAAGGTAAAGCTCTGGAAAAAGAAGTCATATGTACCTTAGAGTGCCACCATAACTATAAATACAATGTCATTTCTACCAAATGGTGGTTTGGGGTTTACGTTTACTGTTAATTGTCCTTTATGACTCATGTATTTTCCCCGTATCATGTTACAGTGTTTATCTTGATCACCTAATTTTCACAAGTTAAGCTATACTTCATTACATTGTTCTACCAGTACAGTAACCATTGTGCTTTTTTTTTATTTTTTGTTATCTTCACAGAATTAGCCTTCAGGTTCTCCTAAGTCCTATATAACAGCTTCTAGAAACTTCTTGAAGGAATACTTGTCAAAAGGATTTCAAAGGCTTTGGAATTAACATAGTAAAATCAAAGGGCTTTAGACAGAGGCTTTGATCTTGCAGTTTTGTGTCCTACCACCTTTCCCACTCTTTTTGATCCCTCGCACTTTTGCTAAAGCTAACTACTGCCCAAAAAGCAAAGCACAATTTGTCTAAGAGGGAACACGTTTATCCTGCAGTGTCACTTACTATACTAGATGCTGTTTCAGAGAATTCCTTTTACCTGCCAGGTCCACACTCTTCAATGATGGATATACCTCTGCAGGAAGGGAAGATGAACTATATAGACAAAGGCATAGCCACATGCCTCATGATAAAAGAAAAGCAAATTTTCTTGAGAAAGGTAATGTGCTTTACTAAAACATCTCATACTGCTACTCTCAGGCCCACTGAATTCTGAAGTTGTTCATTAAGTATGTAAAGTTCTTCTAAGTAATTTTTGAAAATTTACTACAAAATTGTAAAAACTACTACAGTATTGCCAGAACAGTAGAAGAAGGCACAGAAACATGGCGACCCAATTGGTTCTGCAAAATTTCCCAAGTTAAGTTATCTACTGTGTCTCTGGCTGAAGATAACACTGATGCCTAGTACTTTCACCTTGTGTTTCATACACGGTGATGAGGGGCTTCTGTGATACAGCAGACTCTCTTCATAGACAGAGCTTCCAAAATGATCCTCAACGATTTGCTACATCAGATTTTCTGGCAAAAGGAATTTGTGGTCTGATCAAGCAAATGTCAAGAGCTGCTCCTAACCTTGTGTTCACATTTCCCTTTCTAAAGGGAGAAATGCCTAAACCTAAACTCCTCTGGGTCGACCACAAGAGAAGTGATAAAGAGCCAACTGTCTATTTGAGGGAGAAGGGTGAGCTGATAAACATAGATCACTCACTTGGAACAGCAGCCAGCCTGTCATCCAGTCTAATAACACCACAGTCACTCACCATAACTTTTACTCTACATTGACCACAGGCTATGTATTTTCAATGAGAGAAATATATTTGTCTAAATACCAGCTTTCACTGTTAAAAATACCATTCTGGTATTTTGGATGTCACATCTGAAGGGGCTGGTCACTTGCTGAAAGTGTGTTGTGAATGCCTCCACAAAGTGATGTGTGTTGTGAAATAGCCACAACCTGTCTGCTATTTTTTCAGCAGGAAAGCAGTAAAACATCTTTTAAATAATCCCACTTTAGGCTTAAGCTCAGTGCTGCAGAAAGTTGTCATGATTGTGGTTTTGACTTCAGAGTCTGAGAGAAAGGGAAAACTACCTTCATTCCTGTTATTATGGAAGTGGATCCTTTCTGTGATTACTGCACAGAGAGTTTTGATGTTTTAGGGTAAAACTATAGGGTGTTATTCACTGTTCTCTCCTGAGAAACCACTCACACACAGCATAAATGTAATTTGAGCTTAAAGAAAAACGAACACACACACACACACACACACACACACACACACACACACACACATATTAACTTAGGTCCTGTAGAGAATATTGATGTGATGTAAATTGGTAGAATTTGATCCCTTTGTGTTCATCTCCCCCTGTGCATTTGGTTTTATTCTCCATGTCCTTTGAGCAATCTGTTATTTTAACATAGTGCCAGGTATCAGAATACTATAAAAACATTACAGTGCCTTACACCAAGGAGAGCACAAGAGTACACAAATGATTGATATAGATTTGGACACACTCAAGACTACGTGTTGCAAGAACAGTAACGCTTCTGACAAATTAGTTTGACTCTCATGAAATAATTTTTACTGAAAAATATGAGTAGGATGTTTTTAAGGACTGCATCAGCCAAGATTGCAGTGCAATGACATGAAGACAAATCTGTGAAGGAGATTATGTGTGACCAGCTATAGGAATTCAAAGTGAGATTGGCAAAGCAATCATATCATGCCTATGAAAATCTATGAGCATGTTTCTGAATAACAGAATGTAAGGAACAAAAAAGAAGGCAGGGTGATTCAGTTTCTCTAGGAAATTATATCCATTATTTTTAAATTCTATGTAATGGATGAGGTGCAAAAGCAAGGAATGAAACAATATGAATAGGGCCACCTACAGTCTACAGGCCTGCTTACATCCATATGGAAAATATATTTCAGCCATAGCATTTATTTGTTATTAAGAGCACGTTGTACTGCTGATGTCATCCGATTATTGAGCTCTTCCCAGCTGAAATTGGTTGAATGCAAAGAAATCCTTAGAAAACTTAATAAAATCCATAGTCTCTATACATTTCAATTGTATTTGTTTATTAGCTGGTGTTATTGGCATAAGGTCAAATATTCAACCCACTGCTGTTATCATTTTTATCTTTAAGAGCCTACAGACATTAGTAGTTATTACTTAATTGGAATTTGCCTTCAAGTACATTTAACAAAACATATCAAGTATGAGAAACTAACAGCTTGCAAGAAATTTGTGGTATGCATTGTATTTGACAATAATAATTTCTTTTGTTATCACTGTGTCACATTCCCAAGGACAAGAATCTTAATGTTAAAAAGTTCTGTTATTTTCCTTCAGTCATTTTAAGAACATGAATCATGAGAAAACTCCAAAATTCCTAAAATATGAAACAAGAATAAGCAAAAAGTACTAAGTACATTCCATACCTAGTATTCTCAGCAGTTCACATAATGTCTTGCCATGCTATCGAGGTTGGATTGTCTACTCCCATGTGAAACAAGAAGAAGGTAGTGTATTACAAATCAAAAGGAGATGCATGGACAAAAAAACACAGGAATGAACATAAAGTGTATTTCTCATCTTCTCCATGTCACTATCCCTGACACATTGCCTAACGACTTTATAAACAGATTTTGAAATTTGTAATTTCCAATGTCTTTTTCTCAGTGATCAGAGAGAAGTAACTTTTTCCATTAGAACCACATTATTCTTTCAGTGACTGAATTAACATTTCTGAATACAAAATACTGCATATAAGTTGACTTAATATTATTCAGCAGACTAATTATGGAGAAGATAGCCAACCAAATAAACTAAAATAATGCCAAGCCTTAAAACTGAGGAGAAATGTTCTGCCTGCATATTTTATTCTATAGTGAGTTTGGCTTTGGGCAGTAAAAGAAGTATGTCTACTAGCTGATCAGCTGTACAGGAAAAACATTCCATACTGAGAACACATGTCCAAAAGGAAATGACTTGCAAGCTTTGCTGTTGTTATTGATGGACTTTATAAGTTCAGTTAGTTAAACAAATGAATGAAGGAAATCGCAACATCTGATGACAAGGTCTGAAGAGTTAAAATACACACCTTGTGAAAAGCTGCTTTACCATACACTACTTTTCCTAACCATTTGTTGGGGGTTGAGTTTCTTTCTTACAGAATTTTCTCCCATACATTGCTAGGGAAANCTCTCTCCCTGCTCTGCTGGAGCCGCGCTGCCGCGGTGCCCGCGCCCGCTGCTCCTTCGCTCCTGCTCTGGTTTCCCCAGGCCGTGTCCTGCACCCCCTGCTGCTGCCGGGACCTTTCCACAGCTCCAGCAATCCCCGCCGAGCTCCTGACACATCCCGTGCTGTGACACCCTGGGCTTTCTGCCCACCCTGGCCGCTGTGACGGTGACTGCACCAAAGGGGAAAGTGCCTGTGGTGAAAGACTCACTGGGCCCCTGGTTCTCTTTTGTTGTTAACACCATAGTTATTGTTGTTATTTTGTTTATCTTGTTATATGCAGTAGTAAAGAACTGTTATTCCTATCCCCTTACATCTTTGCCTGAGAGTCCTTCAATTCCGGGATTGTAACAGTTCGGAGGGGGGAGGTTTTGCATTCTCCACTCCCAGAGGGGCTCCTGTTTTTTCCCTGGCAGATACCTGTCTTCCGAACTGAGACACCATTGTGTAAGGAAAATATCTCCAAGCCCAGCTTTATTATGAAGCCATGAGGTAAAAGAAGCCCTAGAACGTCAAATATTTTTTTCTCTGGCAAGGATAACACCTTCACAGCTGCTGAAGCAGACTCTGTACTTGTACACTCACATTCTTTACTTCTTGATAAATGTGCTGCAATTTATTTTTAAAATATGGTGTTTAGAACAGAAATAATGTGTGAGTTCATCCTTTTGTCTCTCTCCAGCAGCACTCTTTGTACTAATACAAAGGAGGGGTATAAATCATGTTTAGTCAGAACCCCTGGCTACAGATATAATTACTCAAGTCTGGGTCTTCATGGTTCACAATTATTTTTTGCAGAGATCTGATCACTGGGAAGTTTTATTTTGTTATGTAGGTTACCTATGGATAGGTCTCATACTATTATATAAGAAGTATCAGTACTTAAGAACATGTTCCTGGAATAAGAAGAGCCAAATTTTTACCATCGCAGGCCTGTTTAGCCATACATCTTGGCTATTCCATTAGTGTTCCCAGTCTGACTTGGTTTCTTGCACTTTTCCCTCCCATGAAGGGCTTCAGTTTTTTCACTTACACCAGCAGAACAGCTGCTCCATTAAAGCTTTTCCTTTTGTATTATTTTTTAATGGTTTCTTTCATGTGTCTCAATTAAGGGTGTGGACACAAGAACAGTTGAACCAGTAGGACTGAGACAGTGCAAGAGCAAGAATAAAGAGCACAGAGCATTGTAGGGGCAGAGTTCTCTTTAATTGGTTCCCAGCTGGCCACCTCTGGTCCTCAGTTCTCATTTTCTCTTTGGAGAAGCAAGTGTAGTTTATGGCAATAATACAACTGTTCCACACCCAAACTCAGTTACAGGGAGGGATGAACAACAGAATTATGGCTTGAGGATTCAGGCACCTGATGTTACAAATCCCTGAAAACTAATTAAAGACTGGTATTAAGTAACCATCACTCTCATCCCTTAGACTTTTATCTACGTTAAAGAATATTCTTCAATATTTAGTTACCAACTCATAAGTTTAAAACACATTAGAGCTGCGGAATCAATATGGGCAAATGGCAAGGAAGGTAGGGGCACAGCTGAACCATCAAAATTCCACCTTTCCCTGCTTGAGGGATGACACAGTCAAGGAATGAAGAGATTTTACTGTTCAACTATATGCCTGCAAATAATTTTGTCTAATAATGTACTTAAGAAATTGCTGCATAAAATGTGTCCTGAAAATCCATCGTTTGGCTGAAATCTACCTCCATGTAATGGTGTGGAAGAAGATGAGAGAGAAAAGCTCTGGTTTTGCTCTCTTTTGTTCTGTATTTGTATGGGGATGAAGTAGGCTGTACTGCAGAACAGTAGTTTTGTCGCAGAAGATATCTCTGCTGATAAAAAGAAATAACCTTGTCACCTTCTGTATTCTTTGCTGAAGTTAACATTATATCATTATGCTTCTGGTATTTTACGGTGAGACACTGAGTCAAGCTAACATTTCTTTTGTCTTTTTAGTTTTTGTCCTCATTGTCAGAACCTTGACCTCTAGGCATAATGTGGGCATCTGCTCTCTCTGGATTTTAGATATTTGCAGCTTAACTAGAGTCTTCAGCTCAGGAGTGTAACCCCGTTCTTGCTAACACTGGTGTAATGTAGGGTTCATTACAATACAGTCAGTGGAATTATTCTGGTAGAAGATGGGGGTAAATGGGGCTCTGGATTGTCCACAGACTTTGGGAAAATTGGAAAAGATGTTGCAGTATGTCCTCCAATTACTATTAACAAAAGTGCTCTTCCCCGTATAACCATTTTTCTCAAAGTGCCGATTTCTTTCGAGCTCCACTTCCCATTAAGACTTCCCCTGAATGAGGGCAAATGAGAGTGATGCTCACTTTCATCAGCCAAGCAGCATTGGAAGACTGGCCTTGCTATTACTATGCACTTACAAGCAGCTCAGAAGCAATTGCAACGCACTTGGTTGTCTAATTTAAAACTCTGAAAAATAAAAAAAAAGGTTTTATAAGGCTCAGCTCAGGAAGAGAATAGCCTGTGCAGCACCATTTAAAACTTTCAAGTGATTTTTAGAACAATCCTGGTAAGAATTTTTCCCTCTCTTCTCTTTTCCAGCATCTAAGATCTGGTGCGCTTCTCCTGTGAGAATTCATGACAAAACATACCGTAGCGATAAGGTAAGAACTCTGAGGAAAGGGTTTGCCTTTATTGTTATTAACAGATTTTGCAGCAAAAAGCAGACCTGGTCTTGGTAGGCAGGTGAAGGGGAATGTTCAGCTATATAGAAATTAAACCCCACTGCAAAGCAAGCTGTGAGCTTTGAACAGTGATTCCAGCTTGGATGAAAAATTGAATAACAAAATTCTGCACTGAGATCTCTTGGTGAACTAATGAGTGAAATCCATTGGCTCTTGTCTTCCTGTCCTTCATGGGCTTGGAAAAAATCTTGCTCACAGTCCATGTGCCCAGATTTGACTTGGGCACTCAGATCTATCCCAGTGGTCAGAGTCCTGCCAGTCTGTTTAAACAAAAAAAATTTTTGTCTCTGTAATATCAAATTTATATCCATTTACACTCCCTTAT
>WAAG01016088.1:23981-88007 GCA_013390105.1 Tichodroma muraria | reverse complement strand
CATTTTGCTCTTGGGCTCAGAACAACTCTAAAGAAAAAGAAGGGTCATCCCTGTGTGAGATGTTCCCTCCCTTGCCCTGCCAAGAGTTTTCTATGTGATACCAGGCAAAAGCATTAAGGATGTCCTGTACCTGCAGCCTGAATGCCTGCTGGAGCAACCACCCACCTAATCTGGAGGAGCTTTTTCTGCAATACCTTTGGCATTAGTTTAAGTCCTTTTCGCTCCTGCCTTGGAAATCAATATGTTACTTCAGTGCTGGGCCTCCCACACAATTCTGCCAGGTTCATCTGTATCCTGCGGTCTCCTCACTCATCTGTCCTCACTCCCCTCCCACACTGGTTCCACCATGCTACTACCTCCATCTGTGCTCCACAAATTGAAAATACACCAACTTTGCCTCCCTCTTTTCATCCCAACAAAATTCAGTCCTAGGCAGAAGGGTCCTGCTTTTTCAGACTCTAATTTTCACCTTCAGTTGCAAAGTGTACCAGAAAGAGGGGGATTTCAAGGTTCTTCACCTCTGAAGTGGTTGTGTGTAGTGGGCTTCCTCCTTTCAGGGTTTCCTATGACACAATGCTTCCTTGGCATCCTTTGCACTCCACAGATGAGAGGCACTATAGTGGCTGTAGACTTTTCTGAGGGCTACAGGTTCTTTTTTTCCTCCTTTCACACTTGCAAATTTTTCTGTAACCACCTGAAGCCCATGACTGTGTATTACTCCATGCATTTTTTCCACCCTGTGTTTCACTATTTATTTCCACTCTGTGGTGGGAGGTGTGGCAGAAAAGGTGGACGTGTTTGTGTTCCAGGTGTGTTTGGGATGAGCATGGTGTGGTGTACAGGAAATAAGGTACAGGAAGTAGCCACACTTCTGGGTGTGTGGGCAAGGTGGTGTGTTCAAAGGTGTGTGTTCATTGTGGGAATGATGTGGGATGTGAGGCATTTTCAGCCCTGCTCAGTGGCTGCAAAATGTCTTTGAACCCCAGGTCATGGAGACAGGGAATGGCTGCTGCAGGAGAGAACATCTCAGCCTTCTGTCATCTCTGAGACAGAAGGTGGCTGGACATCAAAGGGTAAGGAAAGCTTTCTGTTCCTGCTAATCTTGCAGGGAAAAGGGCAGGTGCTACTGGAGGAATAGCAAGATACCACAGGACACAAGAGGCAAAGGAAAGGTAAAGGGTTTACTCCAAGGAGGAGAACTCTCTTTGTACAAGTGTACAAAGAACACCATGAACTCTCGATCTCCCTGACACATTAGGAAACACTCTCAAGTTCTGCAGGCAGTTGCCACCCTCTTGTCACCCCTGTGCTCCATCAGTCCCTTTCAAACAGCATCCATAATGCTGAGCACTAGCAGAAGGGATCTGGGAGAGCAAAGCCAGATTTACAGCAGCAAGGAATCAGTCTTCAGATTTGGTGACAGCTGTGACACTTGCCAGATGTGCTGGGAACACTGAATGGGGATGCTTTTGCCCTAGTAAACAGCAGAGAGTTGTATCCTCTGCAAACAGTAGGGATTTCTTAATGTAGGGATTTACATTCACTCACCTAAAGTCTGCTGCTACACGGAAAGTTGTGAAGAAGTCAAATAGCAAGCTAGCAAACCCAAGGTTTTATCAACCTGAAAAGGTTCTATCCATTGGCTCGAGGATGGTGAGGCACAAGCAAGCACTGATAGCTCCCTAGGTTTCTGAATGGTGTGTGGACACTGCAGGAGGCAGCTGAAATGATAAAGATAGGGCTGTGACAAAAAGCCAAAGCAGGGTCCTGAGCTCTGACAAAGACTCCTCCCAGATATGGGGAAAATAAAGAGTGGTCAGAAAATTAATCAGATCAGTTTTTCCTTCAGCTAATAATTCAGTTCATTCAACCTTAATGAAGTTTTAGCAATGTCCTCACTTGAAAGTTAGGACCTTAATGTTCTTCCCTTGCATCCATGTATCACCATTTTTAGCATTTATTAACAATCTTTTAATTCCCAAAGAACAATACAACAAGCAGATGGTGTTAGCCAGAGAGCAAATTCAGGGAGAATCAGACCCTTCCTTTACAGAAAGGCGCTGCAAGATCCAGCTTTTTCAGTAGAACATTAACTAATTCCAGTAACACATCTATATGCAGGCCTGAGCTCTGCTTTGGGATGCCTGCAAGCTTCCAGGAACACAAACAGCTCCTAAAGATTGGCAACACGTGCTGGGGCAGCTGTTGTTCACGGTCAGCTGTGCTCTGCTTGGGTCAGTCCTGCAAGTGCTGTGCCAGTAATGAGATCTCCAGTCACTCTCTGTGCCTCACCCTGGGGAAGCATTCATCTGAGACTGACTGACAACACAGAGCTGGACTTTCTCCCTCTGGCAGCCTTATTTGTGTTTTAATCGGTGTTTCTTTCATTTCAGACATGACTGTTTTATAGAAGTGAAAACATGTGTCTAGCATGATTTGGTACATTTTATATTAGTCCATATATGTCCTTCACAGTGATGTTGTAAGGCCCAAAGATAAGTGATCTCTTAACTTGGGTAGTCTCTGCTCCAGGAAAATATTTTCTTCAAAGGAAAGCATCAGGATGACTGGAGAAAGGATCCCAGGTGCAGTGATAGTCACCAAGGCAGGGTATTAATTATTTAACCTCTCTAAACCAGCTGAGCTCATCATTTCCCCCAGGCCTTGCTTTAATTCCATTTCTAAAATCCAAACAACAAAGGTTATAAATAAAACAGCCTTGGAGCATAAGCTAATATTCCACATTTGGACCAGGCAAATTACACTCAGCAATGTACTGGCCTGCACATTTTGTGTTAGTGCCTCTCAGCAATGGCACTGATGCAAACATGTAAAGCAGCATGGCAGGTACAAACATCCGTGTGGCACCATCTTCCTAGGAAAGGGGTGAGAGGGGGAGTGGGACATGACTAATTCTATATACTTTATACCACTTTTCTGCTTGAGCCAGCAGACAATACCACAGCCTACAAAGAAAAATCCTCATTGCATTTGAAACTAAAATTCAAATTATTTCAGCTAATAGTGTATGCTTTTAACTGCATCTATGCCCATCTGGTTGTAGTCACAGCACCCTTCTGCCATACAGGGGCAGCTTGTTTCAGTCACAGTGGTGGATATGAGGACAGAAACTGCTGCTATGGGCAGGCTCCAATGCAGGATGAATTATTGCCTCTCCCTCAGTAAAAGCAACAGAAACTCTCACAGTGGTTCCCCTCTGTATGCAGCAGGAAGAGAAGGTCCTATTAAGCATAGTGAGTTTTATTCCTGTGAATTTCAGTGTTGTAATTCTTGACTTTATCACTACAAGCAACTCCCTTGCCCTCCGTTCAGGGCTGGAGCCAACAGTCCCTCTGGGGCATTTCCATGGCCCATTCCTGCCTCCTCAGCCAGAGGGACTCACACAAACCACAAGTGACATGGAAGGAGGGAAGGAGGAGCAGGAAGTGGCACATCTGTCACTGCTTCTCCAGATGACAGCATGCATCCCTTTCCTCTTCACGCACTGTCAGAGCCTGGCTTGGAGTCACAGTGCTGAACAAATAGCACCCGCTGGTTTTGCCAGCTCCCAGTAGGACTCCTTCCCCCTCAGTGCACAAATACCCACAAGGAAAAGCAGCCTCATTTGTCACTACTGCAGGCTTCCTTTTCAAGAAATCCCACATTTCCTTATCTTTGCTCTCCTACCTTTAGAGGGCCTTGTGGCATGGCGGACTCGCTGGGCCTCTTCTTCTCGTGGCAAGTTCCACCTCAGCCTGGACTGTGGCGATACAGGAAGGACGAGTGGCTCCCTGAAGGACATGGCTGGCACAGCACATGGGACCTGTCCTACTGCACTCACCAGAGGCAGTGGGGCACAGCCAGAGTTGGTGACAAGCCCCATCTATAGGTGATGAGGCAAGAATCCCGCCAGCAGGCCAGGGCCCGGAAAAGGCAGGGCCGAGGGCAGGGCCTCGGCGGGCTCACGGCCGCGCAGGGGTGAGGGCAGGGCCTCGGCGGGCTCACGGCCGCGCAGGGACGAGGGCAGGGCCTCGGCGGGCTCACAGCCGCGCAGGACCGAGGGCAGCTGCAGGCCAGCCCTGCTGCAGCAACACCTGCACAGGCGGCCACAGTCCTGAGGGGCTGACAGGGACAGCGCCAGAACAGATACAAACAGTCCTGGGCCACAGGCATCGGGACAGGTGGCCCAAGGTGCCTGGCAGGGTCAGGCAGGGCTGGCGATGCCCCCAAGGCCTCATCACTGTTCAAGGCCTTAAAAGGGCAGAAAATGCATCAGTGTATTCATTATGCATCTTAAAGACTTTCTCGCATCATCCAGGTCTAAATAAAGTTCCCACTGGTGGCATAGCAAGACACAGCTAGGTATCTATGTGACAATACCACCAAAAATAGGAGAGATGGGACTTGTCCTGGCAGACAGGACAGAGTAAACCTGGGGTTGAGGGAAAAAGTAGCAGCGAAAGTTCTGGCAAAATTGTCCCTCTATTTACAAGCCCACATCGCGAAGAAATGCTGCTCACCCATTTTGGACCAATCTGTGATTTTCAAATGCATCTTTATTGATAAGTTGATTAAGCTCTAGTCTGAACTTTATTTTACAAGAACCCGCAGCTAACCAACACAAAAAAATTACCATCATTACCTTGTACAATACTAGCACAAAAACAGAAATGCCACAATTCAGTTTAAAGAACTGTGAAAGAACTAAATTAAATTGTAAACTCTACACGTAACAAACAGTTGTGATTAGTCCCACGTGTCACTTATAAACCCAGCAGCAAGAGGGGAGGACTGAACACAAAACCAAGCACCCCAGATGCCAACTCTTTCTCCCCTGAGTGTGCTTAACCACGTGCTTGGCATGAACGAGTGGGACAGCAGCAGGGAGATGCACACCATCTGCCTGTGTCCTCTTTTATCCTAGAAAGCTTCCTGGGCCTGTTCTCTGCTTCAGAATATTCAGAGCTTCCTAAAACAAGAGATTGATTTGCACCCAAAGGATGTGAAGAAACCCTGGTAGGTGAAGGAGAGTGAGTCTAAAAGAGAGGACTGAGCAGTGCAGGCAGAAACTGAAGTTACCTAAGTTGGCAGTAGGTACAACTCATCCAAACACATTTATTCCAGATGAACACAGGATGGAACAACAAACCTGAAGTTCAGGATGTAATACTGGGGTATTATGCCACCCACTTCATCCTTGAAAATTAATCAGATCAGCTGCCCGTTCTGACTATTCTGTCTGCATCCTTTGTGGTTCCTCCCTTCTCTCCCATTCTTCTGGTACTTCCCACCCCACACAGGCAGTAACCCTCCTGCCCCACCACGCTGCCCTCCCAGACCTTCACACAGTTCTGCCAGTAACTCCCACTTGACAATCCCATCAGCTCTCCTGCCTTGTGCACCTCCACATAACAGTCAGAGAAGGCTGAAACCTGATTTCCTGTTCCCCACACTCAGAGGAGCACTCATCTTGATTTCTCATTCCTGAAGAACACAGCGAATGGTGATCTAACTTTACAGGTAAGTAAATTAAGCAAATGCCTTCAACTTAATTTGAAATTCACCTGTATTCTCCATCCTTCTTCTCTTTTCCTCCCTCCTGGTCCCTCTCTTAAATGTAGGAATGCTTACAGTAATTCAGGCATAGTTCTCTGATTCTTAGGTAAGACCCCAGAATTTTCCTGAATGTCAGCTCACTCTCCAAGACCTGTTCCTTCATCATAGTTACGGCAGTAATGGGAAAATCTGCTGTTTGTGCCACTGGAAAGAAACTGCTTTGGCATGACAGCATAAGGCTTGCACAGGACAGCACCCATCTGATACCCTTCTAAGAACAACACTGGCTTAAAACAAAATAAGAAAAAAAATCTACATACAATCTATTCCCTTTTCCCTTCAAGTCTAAAAGAACCTCTCCTGTGGCATAGAGAAGCACTGTTACCCAATCACAAAAAGCCAGCAAAACACACGTGGCAGTGACTGATTTCCTACGCTTGTGCACGTGGTGGCAAGGGCTGTACAGGGATGAGACATGGAAGGGAAGGCTAAACCCACAGGAATTCTGCCATCTTCAGATCTGCAGAAGACTGGTACAAGGACAACACTGATAGATAATTTTCTGTGTTCATCAAAAA
Source organism: Tichodroma muraria (assembly GCA_013390105.1). Lineage (NCBI taxonomy): Eukaryota > Metazoa > Chordata > Aves > Passeriformes > Sittidae > Tichodroma > Tichodroma muraria. The sequence goes on along the minus strand of WAAG01016088.1, from coordinate 81,873 downwards.
CAAGACCACTAGTAGTTAGTTGCCTTAATGCACAGCAAGGGTGACTAAAGTTAGGTATCAGGAGAAGCAATCTCACTTGTAGGCTAGCTAGGAACTGAACAGACAATCTCAGCAGCCTCCAGGATTTTCCTCAGTGAAGTTCAGTAAGAACAACTTTGATGAGCAGCCATGATGGACGTGTTTGGGATACTCAGTCCTGTCTCAGAGCTGGTGTGGGCTCTTGAGGTCCTTTCTAGCCCTGTGCTTATGAGTTTATCAGTTGATTACGCTGAAAAGAACAAAAGGCTCATTTTTCTGTCCAGCAGTTGCAATTAAAGCAACAAAGGAAAAAAAATTTGCAGAATCTTTCCTTCCTTTCCCCAACCTTCATGTCTCACAGCTGAGGAGTTCCCAGCCCTCAGAGTAAGCCCTTCTAATACTGATGGACAGAGCTACCAGCCCTTCTAATACTGATGGAAATGATGGGAAACACAATACCCTTGGAACAATTCACAGGTAGCAGCTGGAGTGAGGACTGTTAGCACAGGACAGCCTTGTGTGGGCCGAGTGAAGTGTTTCACAGCTCACTGAATGGGAGCCATGGACAAGACAGGACAAGGTCAGTGTACAATACATGGCATGCCTTCTTCATCCAATGAAAGGGTTGCATGAAAATTGCCATCCTGCCCAGTCACTCTCCTGGAGCTTCACTACACTGGCTTGTCTAGCAGCCTCCAGCACTAACTACTTCCAGCTGTGGCAAGAGAAGAATTGTGAACAGTGGAGTTTCCCCACCCCCCAGTGTGGAACCTCTTGTTAATCTTCAAGTTCACCGTGTCCCCCTACCCTGACTCCCCTCAATTTAAAAAAGAATGGTTATAATTAATGCGTGGAAGCTGATGACATTGTGCATGTGGTTCACTTCCAGTTCTCTTTTTCTCTTCTCATGCATCCTCCTCCTGCCTCTCCAGCAACCCCCTCCCCGCCAATCCATTCCATCAGTCCATCCAGCCTGCATGCCTGGGGGGCTGCTGCTCACTTGCCATAGACGCTCTCATCGCTGTAGGCCACATAGAGAAAATAGTCCTCCTCGTGGTTATCCTGCCAGGGGACAAAGGGACAAAGTGAGGAGCCAAAGCTGGAAACTCACTGCACCTGAGAAAGCCCAGCCCAGAGATCATTGTAACATGAGCAGATAACTTCTCTTTCACTGTTCCTCTCCATTTACATCGAAGGCTTGGCTTTCCAAGACCACAGAGAACTCTGGCCACAGCTCTGCTTCTACATACAGGCAGGACACATTCCCTGTACACAGGGAATTTACCTGAAGAGCCACAGCCAGACTGTGTTGCAAGTGTGCAACAGAAACAGCTCTGAATGTTCACCAGTATCTCAGCAGTGGTACGGTTTTAAGATCAAGAGAGAGACTTGGAAGGATTTAACAAGTCAAAAATCACCTCTAGACGGTATTTTTAATTTTTCAGAATACTCTGACAAGTGGCTGTATTTCTAAGTCCTCTTTTACATATGGGCAATAGAGCTGAGATGTTAAGTGATTACACTGACACAAAAATTCTGCAGAGTGCCAGCAACAGAGATCTGACCTCAGCTCTGGACAGTCAGACAGTTTCCTTCGATGTGCTCAGATTTGGAAAGCACCCTGCCTGTGTTATCTTTTATTACCTTCATCAGTACACAGACTGATGAAGTGTCCAATTATTGTCAAAAAGTGACAGGCCAAACAAGGCACACAGCACCACGTCAGAGCTCTTTTATTAAAATACCCAACAGAAGGAGAAATCAAGGAGAAATCAATCCAGGCTGCAAACTACCCATGATGTAAGGGCTATAGAACTGAGAAATATGGGCATCCAATATGCCTTTAAGGTTGATTAAATAACACTGCTGAGTAGAAATAGTGGGCAGCAATGCTCACAGCATCCTACATAATCCTCACTTATGCAGTACAAGCGACGAAAAAGTAATTCCAGACAAAGAATAAGTGTTCCCTAAGAAAGTATTTATAGACAGATGGATGCCCAGTGATACTGGCCCTTTTACTGGCTTTTTACTTAATTTTACTGGCTAAAAGGAAATCTCATTTGTATACACAGCAAAACCTATGTTCTCCACCCTCCCCAGCCCCAATCCTACCTCAGAAAATAAAGTGGTTTATTTTGTTGTTTTGTTAAAGTAGTAGGACCAATATATCACTGCTAAGGCAACTATTTGCCACAACCCTTTCAACTAGCAAACAACTAGTTGAACTGATAAGGCTCCCCAGGCTCCTAACTGGGGGATGGAACTCCCCTGACCAGGTGATGGGATCCAGCTCAGGGCAAGAGGGTCCCCATGTTCAGGCATCTGTGACCAAGTTGAAGCCACTGACACTTCTGGACATTGCTCTTGCCAACAAAAGGCAAGAGAAAAGGGCCAGGCTTACCTCATACAGCTGGCCCATGGTAGCACTGGTGGGAGGGATGGTGTTATTGACGAAGAAGAACAAAGCATCTTCCGGCCTCAGGTGGATCCGCTTTCGGATTAAGAAGTAGAATTGACCAACTGAAGAGGAATAAAGAATGCCTTAGATGCAGAAGGAACGTTGGAAGGGTTTTTTTGGGTGGTGGTGATGTTTATTTTTGTACTTTAACCCTAATCATGGCTGTTTTCTTTTGGTGGTGGAAGTCACATGCTGTATATAAAAAGTAGGGGAAAATGAACAATGCAGGAAAAAAAGCAATAGAAGAAAGCAGTAACTTCATGACTGTAACCACATGAGCAGCCAATCCACTCAGAGCTGGCAGTTTCTCGGGTACACACCTCATGCCATACACACCTCATACCTCATCCCCTCTAAATCCACACTCCACCTACTATGGTATGAAATGCTCTACTGAGAGGATTGGTGGGAAGGCCTTTAACTAGCTTAACCTTTAAATCCTACAGATTAAAGACACCTTAGAGAATATAGCCTTGGTGTAAATGGCTATACCATTCCTGAAAAAAAAATAAATCCTTATTTACTTGAACTACATTGCACAAGGAAGTTTTTCACAAAACATTAAATACTGCAAGAAGAAATGCTGTTCCTTTAACTCATTCATGTTCTCAAGTAAAACCAGATGTAATCACACTCAAGATCACCATGATCATTTAGAAAAAGAACTTTGCAGCTATGACTACAGCCACAGGGGTGGAAAAGGATGGAACTATTTCAAGAACTTGTCTCTTCCTGCAACAAGAGTACAGCCCCTGGCAACTCTGCAGCTAGGTCATCATTGATTGGTGATGATGACACTGCCCATGATACACGATTTAGTCACTGTTGTCATCGTTAGAACTCAGCTGTGACACGCTAGCTGAGCCAGTGAGATACCTCAAAAGATCTCAGAGAATTCTGCATGTTGTAATCCAGGCTATAAGGTATCAACATAACAAGGACAGCAGATAAATGAGATGTTGAGCCTGTCTGGATATTTTCTTTGCGCTGATCACAGAATAAAAAGAACTTCTGAGATCCTCTTACTGAAAATCAGGAAGAAAGGAGGTAGACTTTGTTACCTGTGAGGTCGGAAGGCACAAGATACTTTCTTTTGTCTAAGTCAGGTACTCTGGCTTTGGGTGCTTTTTCCACAATTACCTGGAAGGAGAGAAAGCAAGAAACAGATGATGAGTATCATAAACCAAAATGGTCCAAAACCCATCAGTGGATAGGGATATTACCCTTTGATGGTGATACCAGGCCTTTTTTATTTAATCTGTAACAAATACAAAACACTAAAGAACACACAGATGAGGTGACTTAAAGAAGAAGAACAGAAGACAACTTAAAATCACTCCCAATAGCTGTGCTGGGAGCCCAGGGCTGCAGCAGTAAGCACAGTGAGTGAAAAAAGAGTCCAGAACAGACATAAAAATAAAACATAACGGCTGAGGGAAAAAAAAAATTAGGACACCTTGATGTTCCCAATTTAGGTTAATTTTGTGTGAAGAAGCTGTCAGGAGGCTAATACATGAACACAAGTAAGTTAAACTGTTTCCAGGTTACCCTTCCAAACTGCCTTGCACAAAATCAGCCCTACTCCCAGTAGTCCCACATCCTAATTTTTACTTTCACCAATATCAAGTGCTCTAGAACGAAGCAAAGAATTAAAGAGAAACTACAACTCACTGGGGATTTTTTTAAAAAATCTCCAGTTCTTCAGGAGTTATCGTCTACTCTGAAATCCATATCCTTTAAGTTTATTATCCATATTTCACATAGCTATGGACATTTCCTTAATCATATAAACATACAGTAATTAACACCAGCCTACCATCTGGCCAACTGGACCCATAGAGACTTGTGACACAAAATACTAATTTCCTTATATGCTAACACAGAAAAATACAAAGCTCAGCAGCTTTAAGATCAAACAGATCAAGAGGTCTTCTGCTAAAAGATAATTTTTGTTAGTAGAGCTAGGCAAAATATTTACCTCAGAAGCAGGAAGTATTCCAAAGTGACCTTTTTGATCTCCTTTTGCATTGAAACCTTTGGAACTATTATGTTTGTGAAGAAAAAACCTGCAGGCGCCTTTTTTGTGATATGTATTTTTGAACTGGTAAAAGATACATCACATTTCAATCTATGTGGCTTGCCGTTCTGCAGAAGCTATTCTGACCACCTAAACTAAATCTAAAGCTGGATTTTCTGAACTTCCTAAACTTTTTCATTTCCTTAGACCCCATAATTGTAAATACTCCACCTGAGATACTGTGGGACTAATTTCTAAGGGTTCCATGTTCCCATAGCTCTTTGGCAACCCAAATCAGCAAATATAGCTGTTGTGTAAGAGAAAAGGTTGAACTGCTGTGGACTAAGCCTTCTTTGGAAGCAAGATGATGTTGCCCCACCAGCGAGACACCACGCCAGAATAAAATGATATCACGAGTTTGGTGTATTTAGCTTGGTGTATATTTGGTGTATTGGTGAACATGGTGCTATGCTAACCTGAATCCTCCTAGAGGCAAATGAGTGTCTGTGAAACAACTCACACCAGAAAGGTACCAACTAGGACATCTTGTCCCTGGGCTCCATTTGAGTGTGGCCAACACAGCCAAAGCCCCTGAAATTTTCAGGTTTGGTTTTAAAATAGAAACATGGTTGCCTCAGCTACTTCAAGATTTTCAAGTACCTAAGTTAGTACAAGGCACTCAAGCTCCTTCAGTCAGTTTTAGGTAGGACAATTTCTGTACAAGCTGCAGGTGGTAAATGCTATGAAGGAAGGACAGTACCACAAGCTCACTGAGCAGCAGCAGGCTGAACAGCAACAGCACTTTTCACATTTTTTACCAGCACAGCCCAACAAGGCAGTATCTAACACAATAAAATGCAGTTCTTACCTTCAATTAAAAAAACTATTGACAAACCAAACTACTTGCTGTGACTACCCTGACTTGGAGGGGGTGGGGGTGGAAAGGAGGGGGATTGTAGATTGGTCATTAGATAATAAAGGAAAAGAAATCATGCCTACGAGAACGAAGTGACTGTTGGGGCTCCTAAGCCCCTAGGAAAGATTTAGGAAAGATTTAAATCAGATCACCACTGATTTAAGAGATATTAAGAGACATCTCCATCCTGCAAAGATGCAGGGAAGGAATGGAGGTTCTCTGCTAATCTTACTGGCGATTGATCTTACTGGCGATTGTAGTCAGTTTGCTGGATAATGCAGGTTACCTCTTCTGAAGCACTAAACTCTTCACATACATAAAAAAACCTCCAAAGAAAATCCTGAGGGTAGAATACAGACTATCTACGTTTGCATTGCTGTTGAGTGGTGACTGTGATAATGCAGGGCAGTAAAATCTCATCAAAATGTCAGATGTATCACGGCACCGCAGCGTAGGCAGCCAAAAGGATGACATCTTCAAGGACCCTGCTGTCAGGAAGGGCAGACACAGAAGTGATGTGAAGAACAGAGTGCTGCATTCATTTCTTTGTATGCAGCTCTGACAGGAGGCTATCCCTAATAATTCACATCTGGGCCTTGCCATGCATCATTTCCAATTACCCTTAATTCCAGCACACCTTGTTATTCTGGTCCTGGTTTTCTTTACAAAGTTCTGCTTATGCCTCCCCTATCTTGACCTCTTTTACCTCCTGCCAGACTGGGCCTCGTCTTGGGCTTCCCACCAGGTTCTTCCTGACACGTTTGTCATGGCCTGCTGTGCAATCTGCCACGTCAATCCTCAATTTACACCTTGTCTCATGCCAGACCCACAGAGCCCCCATCATAAATACCCAACGCCATAGACTTCAAGCTGTCCTGCTGCATGATCAACTATGCCAGGCCTCCCAAAACCAGAGAGAACAAAGGCACCCAAATACTGACTTGCAAAAACTTTTTCAAGGGGTCACTCCCAAGATAAAAAATACTGTTAGCCTGCAGGGAAAACATGGGGTGTAACTGTTCCCCCTTTGTCATTAGTTTTACAGGGGGATCCCATTTTTTTTTGAATGCAGTACTCTTGTGCAGTAAATCTAGGGCACATCTCTCCAGCAGGGGTGGAAAAAAAGAATACTTGCAAAATGTTTATTAAAAAGGAAAAAACACTCTACACTTAATTAGATTTGTCATTTCTTTTTTTTTTTTTTTGTCCCAATAATTATTGGGAATTATGAAGCCAGAAGTTTCCCACAGGCACTCCAAAGTGGCCTAAGAATGAGGAAGCAAAATTTAGCTAGATGACCTTGCATTCCAAATGACATTTTCTCCACAGGATGATTAACCAGGAGGGCAAAAGGATTGAGAAGTACCACTTTTTTTTTGCTCATGCAAAGGAACAGAGTAAGGCTATACCGAAAAGACAAGCCAAGCTAAAGTAAAATAAAAATAACATGGACGTATGAGATGACCCGGATGCGGAGCATGTTTAGTATGAAGAGTACCCGGTTAAGCCACTCACTGATCTCCATTTTCACAGAAACAAGGGTGAGCTCCTTCCCCCCACCCCCACGCGTGCCAGAAAAAGAGCAGCAGCGTTCCCACTGTGGAGTTACTGCGGATCCCAGGAAAAAGGTGTATTCCAGCCCGCACCGACCCACCCACACTGCAGCCATTCCCGCATCATAAATAGCCCCAGCTTTGCGCTAAGGACAAAAGCAGCCGGGGACTGGAATCAGATCAGCGAGATCACGATCAGTCTGTGCTAATCCGTGCATCACTCCTTTCGCCTTCAGAATAAGGCGAGCAGCAGCCGACGGCCGGCACGGAAAACAAAGGCGGCCGAGCCCGGGCCCGCAGCCACGGCCGCCCTGGCAGCGCGCACTCACGGGGACTCTGTCGGGGTATTTCTTCCGGATCTTCTCCCCTTCTTTTTTCCTGTACTCGAACGGGTGATCTTCCTTGTACTGGAACTTCATGGCGCCGGGCTGTCACTCCGCTCGCGGCGNGGGCCCCGAGCCGTGACGTCACGGGGAGGGACCCCGCGAGCCGAGCCGCGCCTTGACGTCACGCGGAGGAGCCGCGCCGCCCGGGACGGGAGAGGTGCGGGGACAAGGAGGGGCGCGTCGCTTTCCAGCCCGGCGCGTTCTGTTCGTGCGTTGATTTAAACAAATAATTTTTTTTTTTTTATTTTTTTTTTTTTTTTGAGTTTAAAGGCAGCGAAACGCCGCCCGCCCTCCGCAGCGCGGCTCTGGGGTTGTGAACACGGCAGCCGCCGCACCGAGGCTCCCCATGCAGCAGCGCCCTGCGGGGACGCGGCTCGGCCTTCCCCCGGCGAGGCCTGAACGCCCCCGCTTGTCCAGAGGAACGTGACCGGCGCTCTCCGTGGCTGAGAGATGTAACGCAAAAAAAATAAATAAAAAAGGTGTTTGTTCTGGGACCGTCCCTGTGGCTGCTGTCGGATCTGGATTGCTGCCTTGTTTGTAGCGTCTCGGTGGCAGAAAGCGTGCCATGCTGCGTGTCACACCAGATGCGTGTTGCAAACAGCTAAAGGTAACTGCAGACAAGCCAAAACAGCGAGCCAATTTCGGCCCAGCTACTCAGCTGGCACATACAGTATCCGGGGTTTTTCCCCCTAGGAGCAGATCGACTCCCCGTTATTCACTGATCAGCAGAAGAGCAGGTATTAGTGAAAGGCTCAACATGCTCAAATCAGACACAAATCAGTTGCTGCTGCCCTAGGGACAATGAGTTGGATTGTGTTAAATTATTTTTTCTTTGCATACTTTACCCAGAGGAAGCAGAATTTTGTCAAGGCTGATCTTTTATCTGTGCAGGTGTTTTAGCTGTAGTAGAATATGAGAGGAACAGCCAGATGCATAAGGTGATTCTCCATGGCCACACCAAAGGCAGAGGTAAAAAAGACACAGGTTTCCTAGTTCAGCCCCATGTTTTAGGATGAACAGGGGGTAGGAAAAGGTGCGTTGGGGCGTGATTTTTCTCACCTGAATCATGACACCTATTTTTGGATGGACGAAGTGGGTCTGCAAAAACTGGCAGGTCCTTTACCTTCCAAGCTTTTATTACTGGTACTTTTTTTTATACCAAATACTTTTATTTAGTATGGGGTACTGTGACCTCCTGCTAATGGTCAGTTCCAGCAGGTGCATGCCCAAATCTCCTAAGGATAAAGCAGCCCACAGTGGGAATGTCACCAGCCAGCGTGTCCCAGCCTTCACAAGTTTGCATGCGAAAGGTTTGTGCAGGAAGCACCATCAACAGGTTTCTGTCTGTCCTAGGACGTGTAAACATTCTCCCATAGTTGCCAGGTACTGTCAGAGGAGCTCAGAGGGCTGAGTCAGAAGGAAGGCATTATTTTTTGCAGTCCCATAGCAAATAGCTTGGATTGAAGGAACCCCAGGGTTTAGCCCCAAGGAAGATTCTGGTTTCACGGCATTAAACCTTTATTATATAAAGCCTGTGTTTGGCCTTCTTGCTTCCTAACTGCCTGCAGCATTGCAGTTGCTGAGGTGTTCTGAAGGTCTGTAGTGATGCTTCTTCCTCAAGGACAAAAGAGAGGAAGTTTTCTAGCCTGCTTCACCTAATCCACCAGCATATTCTGGCAATTGAAACAGACTGATGTCAAACTCCTCTTATCCTGTGAATTGCTGTTTTCATGCACAGGACTGCTCCCAAGGCAGCCAAGGTAACACCTGGTTTTAATTTCTCATGACAAATCAGAGAGAAGCACCAGGGTTTTTTTCCCTGTTCTGATGCAAAGACATGTCCCTGTGAGCGGATTGCTAGGTGACTTCTCCTCAGCAAATCCCCTGACTGGACTCTCTCCCTGCCCTGATGGTGCAGCCCTGGATGTACAGTCCCAAGACTCGCCCCTCCTGCTTCCACTTTGTCAGGCACTGAATTCCCAGCTCTCTCCCTCAGCTTCAATAATAACAATAACGTCACTGGCAAAACAGGCAGGAAGATGATACATGCAGAAGCAGTGACAAACACCTAAACATGTGACTTAGGATTGTTAAAATGTCAGCTCATGGGCATGTGACAAACCCCACGCTGTGGATTTGTTTGCCAGAGGGAGGAACTGGAAATGGTGTTGGCTAATTTTCCTGTCCTGGATTGCCAGCACAAAGTGGTCCTTCACAGACTGTCAAAACAATGTATTTTTTCTTAACCTAGAGTATCAGAACTGCTCTGAGCACGTACTGTACTGCTGTGTCTGCACATCATGTGGGTACATTCTGCAGGGGATTTCCCAAGTGTTGCCAATGCTGCAGCTATAGGAGCTGGAGACAAAAATATTTGCACAGAACCTGGGGGCAGGGTTTGCAGCCTATGCCATACTATACAGTCCTCCTGCTTGTGACTCTGGACTCCCTTGGATATTTCTTTCATTATTACCTCCCCTTAGGTAATTTATGCCTCTACAGACTGACTTTTTTTTTTTTTTTTTTAATCTTTAGTGTGGACGCTGCATATCAAAGTCTCTTTTATCGGAAAATTTGTGCTTTGCCATCTGAATGGTGATTAAACCACAGATGGCATACCTAAAGGCACTCGTCATTCTGATCTGCTCGCTGCCATCCAGGGCACAGTCCTTGCCTGCTGTCTCTCCTGCACCCCTCGTGACTGGTCACCAGTTTCTCTTGGCACTGAGTCTGTAGCACCTTCAGAGCCAGTATGGGCACATTGGTCTTGGATGAGGGCACAGGGTTAGTCACTCCCAGTAAACAATGTCTAATTGTCTAAATGTTTTCCTTTCCTCTAGGAAAGCACTCTGTATTGTCCATGCTGGGCTGCTGTCTTGCTGCTCTATTTTCTACAATTTCTTTTTTTTTTTTATTTTTAAAAAACTGCTCTTTCTTGCCGTACTTCTTGTATGGCCCAGCTTCAGCTGAAGTTGCTTAAAGGCATAGAAATGATGTAATGAGGAGATTAAGGAGCACAATCACAACTGCTGCACGATCAAAAGCAGCAGTAAAGGACAGCACCCCAGACTTTAAAAGCAGAGTTTGAGAGCCCTTTGTTCCAGCCAGTGGTCGGGAGTGGCCTTTTGGGGAGGGGCATCACTGTTCCTGTGAAAACAAAGGAGCAACAACAGCAGTGGGGCCGGTGGGATGTTTCTGAAAACCGGTTTCTCTCAAGTACTCCGTGTTTTAGGGGAACCTAAGGGTGGCACTGTTACCAAACAAGTTAGTATTTCTTTAAAAAGGAGCCTGTGCAGTGGTGAGGGGAGGGAAATTGCTTTAAGGAGATTTAATCCATGAAATGGATAACGGGTAACAGGCAAGCTACGGGTGATACCCGTGTGTTAGAAAAACAAATTACAAATTTAGGGACTGACGTGCTTCAGTGCTCTTAGACCAGAGAGATAAATTTGTTGTTGAGACTTGGACACAAAGAATGCAGAATTTATAAACCACAAAGACACAGAAACTGGAGATGAAGGAGAAACTAACAAAGACAATTACTGAGATTCTATCTGGGAAAAAGAAATAAATAATAAAAAGGCTAAAAATGTCGATTAATTAGCATTAGAAGCAATAAATAAATAACAATAGGTGATAGAATACTAATTAATGAAGAGACCTATGTAGCTTGTAAGCCAATGACCACCAATTTCTTTGTTTGCTCAAATGTATAAATACTTAAAGGTTTCAATAACTGGCACGTTCTGTGGAGCTATCCTCATGTACCCTAACAGTGAATAAAGTAAGGTTGACTTTCTACCCTAACAAACTGGTTAAAGAGTTTAATTCCCAGCTTTTGGTGGCAGTTTCTTGTACCCCAGATGGGACAAAGAAGTGGCAACTCAGTGGACCAGAGGGATCACCAGCACTCCAGTGCACATCAAAATATTTTCAGGGAGATCTTCCCATTTACTCGTCTGGTGAGGAGACCACTCTGCCCTTTCTGGGACTTCATTACTTAAGGTACTTTATCTGAAGGTATTTTTCCTGCCTATAAGTTGCACTAATAGAAAATTTGCAGTGTGAGGCTCAGAGGTTTTTCAAATGTTTACCAGCCTGGATTTTGGGAAAGGTTGTAAAACGTTGTAAAAGATTGCAAGAGGTTATAGAAAGCTTGTAAAAGTTTTTAAAGGTGTTAGAAGTTTTTTGTCCTAAGATAGTAAATATGGGAGTGGGGCTGTCTTCATAGCTCCCAAGAGAAGGAATCCCAAAGGGTTCCCCTTTGGGTTGTGTCCTAAGGAACAGGAAAAGGTTGGGGGTTCAGGAGGGGTGACCCCCTGACACGAGAACAGCTTGTTGAATATTGTAATCATTGGTGGCCGATACACAGACTTAATGGTTGTGAAAAGCGACCAGTTAATGGGACTGCAAATTACAGTACCATTTTGCAATTAGTATACTGTTTTGTGGAAGGAATGCAATGGACCCCCCACCTTTGCCGATTTTTTTTTTTTTTTTTGTGGAATAATCCTGGTTGGTGTAAGGAATGTATGCATGCGCCTAGAGATCCGATGGTGCTAGCATTAGAAGGGAAGGGATGGGAAACCAGTCAAAAGGTGCTGCTCTGGCTGCAGTCCAGGCTGAATCCCCCGTGTCAAGCGTGTGGCTGCGGGCTGCTGTGGCACAGAGAGCGGGGCCAGCTCGTCCTGCAGCCGGGGGACTCGGGCTGCTCGGGGAACGTCGCGTGGAAAGGCTTTACCTCGGAAATGGGCTTGTGCTTTAGGATAGTCACAGCTTCACAAGGACAAAGGAGTTCGGTCCAGGAAGGAGAAGAGGCTGTGTGTCCGCTCCTGAGCCCCTTCCTAAGAGAGCTGAGCGCGACTGCAGGAAGGGCTTTCAGGAGTGGAAAGATGCTTTAATGGCTGCTCCTGCGCTGGGACTGCTGGGCTATCTTGGCAGAATTGCTGCCCTGTGGAGCAGAATGACCATCACGTGTTAAATGACAGGACAGCTCAGGGTTTGCCGGCAGGATGAGCTGGATGTTCCCCCTGGAAAGCACTGTAGAGACTTCCAGGGAGTTTCTGGGTTTGACAGTACTTGACACATGTTCAGCAGACTCAAATGTCTCTTCTCACTTCAGGCTCTTACTATGGAGTAAACAAGAGCCTTCCAGGAAATGTTCTGCAGCTTTTGGTGAAGCCAGCCAGCCTGCTTCAGAGAGCAGCTGATAAAATAGGTCACTCTAACAGGTGTTCCACAAACAGTTATAATTATTATTATTTCAAGGCAGGCTGGACAGGGATCTGAGCAGCCTGGTCTAGTGGAAGGTGTCCCTGCCCATGGCATTGAGTTCCATGATCCCCTGATTCCAGAGATCATGGAACTCAATGATCTTTAAGGTCCCCTCCAACCCAAACCATTCTACAATTCTAAGATTGAAGAAAGGTGTAACAGCAGAAGGGACATAAACTTATATATATGTCACTTCTTTACTTATTCCATTCCACTTTATCATTTGCTAATGATACAGTTAGTAACAACTAGACAATTTAGGAAGAAGTTTGTGACCTCAAAATCAAGACCCTCATTAAATTCTTTAGAAACAAAATTCCTGTGACTGGTCAAGGTCTGGGCATCATCAAAGATGTTTTGGTTGTTCAATTTAGCTTTATTCGATCCCTGAAGCTATTTTATCAAATTTTCTGTGGTTGTAATCTCAACAGCAGTTAGGTTCCTAAAAATGTTTGGGACCTAGTCTATTTTGGACCTTGTCAAACATTGTCAACACTTTGTCCTTGTTCTTACCTACAAAATAACTGTATTTTCTGTATTTCACAGGAAAGAAGGTCAGCATATTAACTGAAGTGGGCATTTGGGAACTTCAGCAGGAAGGGCCATGCAGGCATTTCAAAAAAATGTGACCTGTGCCTTCATATCAACATGAACATATATATGCAATTTATCCACAGCTGAATGAATCATCATGTGATATTTAATGTTGTTCTGCTCTAATGTTTTCAGCTGCTGAATCTAGGGTAGAGACAACACAGATATAGTTCAACACTCACCTTCTCCTGACCTAGTCCAAGGTTTTACAGATGGGCCATACCTATGTTCATCCAGTTTCATTAATATTTCTGGATGGTTCAACATATTTGTATTGACCATGGACTCTCAGAAATTATTCAGTCTGGGAAATGGCTTGTATGTTTTAAACGATCTTACTTCAATTGATCTGGTTTTGACAGCAACATTAGGAATTAATAAATGATAATATATGAATACATTGAAAATATGATTGAGCTTTATTTCAGAAGTAGTGTTCTTGCTCCTCCCCTTGTTTGATCTGTTGGTACATATATAATATTTTTAAATTCAAATATAAGAGCTTGTGACTACTATTTCAGAATTGCTATATATCCCATTCAGAGCCAGACTCAGTTCATTCTATGTATCCTGCAGGGCATTAATGGCACACTGTGTACATACAATCTGTATGTATGCTGTCTTTCATTTACATGCAGATTGTTTCCATTTTTTTTTTTTAATTTACTATACATGGTTGGCAATTTCTTGAAGTTTGGTGTTTATATTGGGTCATAATACACCTTTGCATATCTATAAAAAAATGTCTTTTTTTTTTTTTTTTCTGTTTTCAAGACCTCTCTGCCATCCTGAGAAAACTTAGGCTAAAGGCAAGAGGAATGAGACTGCATCTGCAGCCACCCTGCAGATCACTAGCCTACAAAATGGCTCAGCACCTTGATCCTGCTGCCTGCTTATTTATTCAAAGTGTGATTCTAGTGTTGTGCGCATGTAATGAATGGGCTTGGAGAATGCAAATTATCTGAAGGAGGTGTCAAAGAGAGCCATTAAACTATGCTAGATCTGAAAATATTTGGAATTTTAGTTGCTTTTTTCCTCCTCTTTCTCAATTGACTAAGGAAGTTAATCTGAAATTCTTAAACCCCTGCCCACCTGAATTAGTCTCTGCATGCAACTATCGTGTAGTACTTGCTATCAAGTAAAACCAGGCATCAGTGTCCTGGCAGGGCTGGCTGGGCATCCTTGCCCTCGGCAGGTGCCTGCGGTCTTTCCTCTGGCACTGGATCCAGGTCCGGCACCTTCTGCCCCGCCTTGGCGACTGTGAACCTGCTCATGTGCAGAGCTTCTTCGTACACCGGAGGGGTGTCTGACGCCGAGAGGGGAGGTGTCCCCTGGGCAGCGTTGTGGGAGTGTGCCACGGCTAATATCCTCCTGGCAGCGGGCCCGAACACCGAGTGCAGAGCTGGAAGAGAAGAGACCAAAGCTGTTTGCCGCACCCTGGAAGCATCATGTGATTAGAGGATGGCAAAGATATCCACAGGGCATAGACTTCTCTCTTCCCACAGCCAGAATGTTTTCCTTTTCCTGCTCTTTTCAGTCTTCCCTAACAGGAGTGTGTGTGTGAAATCCCCCTAGCAGCACCCCACAACTGCTCTCTCCTGAAATGCCACTGAAACCCGTAGCTGCCCTTATTCCACCCAAACACGTCTCACAGCTGAGCGCTTTTCCATCCATCCTGCCATGAGCTTCCCTCTGCCAGCCTTGGGGTGTCACCAGCTGGGCTCTACAGTGCAGCCCCTCACTTCACAGGGTGCTGAAGTCCCCAGGGTCTGGCAGGGCCGACTCACAAGTGATGGTGCTCTGGAGGGTGCTGTCGTGGTCAAACGCAATGACGGTGACCTCGTAGGGCTGAGGGCCCGACTCGTCCCCTGTCTGATGGCACTGGAAGCAGCACCTCACGCAGACAGAGACCAGGCCACACAGGAGCAGGAGCCCCCCGACCACCAGCACCAGCCTGCAACGGGAGGGGACACAGAATTAGGACAGGAAGATTTTGTTTACAGGATACCTCTTAACGTCTCTGACAGCTTACAGCATGGTTAACCTCAAAGCTAAATGAAGTCACCTGGGGCTTTGTCCAGCTGAGTTTGGACAGTATCGAGGGATGTAGATCCATCATCCCCTCCAGGCACCTGTTCAAGTGCTGCACCATCCTCGGGAAGCATTTTTTCTTCTGTCTAATCAGATATTTTCTGCCTGCAGCTTGGTCAGCCACCTTATGTGTTTCTACTGAGCCCCTCTGAGAACACTCTTATCTTCTCTCAAGTTCCCCCTTAGGTAGTGGAAAACTGCAATTACTTTGTCCCCTTAGCTTCCTCCAGGCTGAAAAAACCTGGTTCTGCTTATTGGCACTCCAGGGGACTGCCTTCAGTTTGCCAACATCTATTTTGTACTAGGAGACCAAAACTAGGTATTCCAGACATCTCGTCATGAGTGACAAGCAGAGAGGAAAAATTGGATCTTGCAATCTTCTGTCATACCCTTATTAATTCAGCCTTCTAGATGTTCAACAACTACCACCCTTCTTAATCTCGTCCTGGTGGGAATGACTAAGAAATCAGACAGAATTTACTTTAAAAATCAGTCTTTTAAAAGGCATTGTACCATGAATACTTTATTAATAGTGTTCATATGACTAAATATGTGGAATAAAAAAGGAGGCTGGTGGGCCAACTTTTGTTGAAGACAGTGAGATATCTGAGGGGTTGCCTTGCTCTTGTAGAGCTTTAGGGAATCCCAGGGAAAAGGAGGGGGTGGCATCACTCTTGAGCAGGTCACATTTAAACCCACCCTTTGCTACTGGAGTTGTCTAGAGATGCAGATATTTAGAGTAAGCATGTTATCTTACCAGATATACCACAGACGGTCCCATTCTGTACCTGAACAGCTGAAGAGAAGAGGGTACAAGAAATAGTTATCCACAGAACTCCAAATAAATGCAAAGATACCTGTGGTACCCTCCTCCATCCCCCCTCATGCTCCTCACTTACTGTCTAGATTCCAGATGGCACAATAATGAGAAACTCATTGTGCTTTGTGGAGGACACAGTTGTCCAACCTCATTAATATCCCTGTCAGGTGAATTTCCCTTCTGTTGGCTTTATATCTTGATTGTTTTCCTGATATTTATCTTTGCCCGATTCCCTTTGCAAACGTCTGCATTCATGTTTGTTTTTTTCATTTTTGTCTTTTTATATCATTTTGGTTATTCTTACAAATGACGTCACTGATAGTAATATTCACCAAAGCAGTATATTTCAAACCATTTTCTTCAAGAAAAGTTCGATTCTAAATTCATAATCACAGTCAAGTGAAATTACACCAGAAAGCTCTTAACTATTGCAAATAAGCAGCAAGAGCAGCACCACACAATCAGTATGTTGATCAATAAAAATAGTAAACAGTTCACATTCAAAGTAATAGTGATTTTACATGAACTTTTAATACAACTAAATAAGATCTTCTGGAAAACGTCTGACCATCAGGTCATAATGCCCACGTCCATATTGCCTTTGTTGTTCATTGTTTTCTCAAAAGAAGAGCAAGATTGACAAATACTTAACAGTTCAGTGTTGAGGCAGCCTTCCTCACCTCTCACTTGGGGGAACTAGAAGGAGAAAAGCAGCAAAGACACAGCTAGAGTGAATTAAATCTTTGTCATATGCATCTTGTATATCTTTTATATTATGAGTCTGGATCTCCTATGGTATAGACTGTTATCTATCTTCCATTGTTTCTATCATATATTTTGCTGTAGATTTGAAGTTACTCTTACCAACAGCATTGTTTCATATATTAATTTCCTGTAGTCCTTAAAATTCTACAACTTTCCCTTTCTCCACTACAAGCCATTCTCCAGCTGTAGATCCTTCTCCATTCTCCAATATTAAGAATATTTAAATACCCTGCTTCATATTATACCCACCCTGGCTTGAAAACTGCTCTGTCCCTCCAGCAATCCCTTCTCATTCGTTTTCCTTGGGTATACCCTGATGTCTGAGTTACCATCTCTGGAATAGCAGCAAATATTATCTTCTCTGTGTGTGCCTTTTAAATGTCCAGTTCTTTCTAGCATTAGGGAAATTGCTATTGCTAATGGCCCTCCATCTTTCCATATCCAAGCTGAGACCCCGTAAAGAGGAATGTCAAAGATAACTTACCCACAAGAAACTCCCTACAACAAAGCAGATCATGTCTGAGTTATGCATCCCTGGTGGTTCTGGGGCCTCTTGGTGTTTCAAGCTGCTTGGAGTCTTCTTGTCCTTTCTACTTTCAGTTCATCCTCACCAGTCCAGTGACCAGGAGAAGGAGCCGCTTCTGTGCTGTGTGTTGAATCCAGTCTCTTCCTCCTACTCTACCTCTTTCTGCCCTTCAGGTTTTTGCTTTCCTTCTTGTCCTATTTGTCATTGGCAATTCCTGATTGTTTCTGTCTCCTTTTTTTATTCTGTTGGCCTGGTTCTCTTCCTCTTTTGAAGGGATTTCTATAACCTTCCAGTCAGATCAGGAGAAGAGCAGTGGCTACAGGTTTTTACTTTAGATGTTTAACTAGTTCAGTGAAGGGCATCATGAGATCTCTGCAGGCCTGACCCTTCTCTTCTATGAGCAGAAAGGGTCTCTTGACTTTGTTCATTCCCAATTATTTCTCTCCCCGCCCCTACCCTGAGGGGAGTGGGTTGAAGGTCATGTTACTGACCTGTTTAAATGGAGTTCAGATTCCTCTCCATCCTCCAGTACCTTTTCTGCTCCTGCACTCACATTGTTGTTACCTCTGACGATCCAATCTACTGACTTGGAAGTGAAAGAATTTGCCATATAATAACTATATCCAGTATTTTGTGTATATATATATATATATGCAGTATAAATACATGTACAGGTGAGTATGTACACGTATATGTGTGTGCATATATATGTGTGCATATATATGCAACACACATATATATATATCATATATATATATACACATATACTAATATGCAGCAACTCTTGTAGCCCCAATTTTAAGGCTCTGCCATCATCCCTCTTACCTGGTCATGTCCTTCTATGTCATTTCTGCAGCTGAGTCTCTTCACTCACAGGTCCCACTCCCAAACTTCCTGCATGGGCAGCCAAGTCCCCCTAAATCCCTTGCAGCAGAGGGATTACATGTTGATTCTCCTGTCCTGGATACTATTAGTCCTCCAGTTGGTTGCATTCACAAGCTCCATTCAACGACCCATTAATTTTCTCTGTCTTGTAGAATTGCTTAAAATTTCTGTTACTGCTTGTGGTTATCCAGAGTGTTATTACAGTCATGTAATTGGGTTCTCCTAATCTTTCTCTTTTGAATAGCTGAGACAGAAAAAAATTGCTCTGCAGTAATGTGTAACTATTTGTGTTTGGGAACCACCTGGGACTGGTGCATAAAAGTTTGTTAAAGGCAGGATAGCAGCTAGTGAGGCTTGTTGCCCCTTGTTGCAATCACAGCCCTTTCACATTAAACTGGTGAATCATTAGCCCTGGTGGTACATTTTAGAGTTGCAGAGCAGAACCAATGGATTCATGAACGTAATGTGTTCTCCCAAGGCAGGCTAAAACCCATTTGCCATTCTCTAATTATAAAAGTAGTGGTGCAGTATAAACATGCCTTAGCAGTAGTTTATCCATTCATCCATCCATCCATCCTTCATCCATCCATCTGTCCGTCCGTCCATCCCATATCTGCTGGAAGGAGGTTTCTGAGTTCTGATGGACAAATAAGAAAGAAAGAAAGAAACATGACCTACTGACATTGTATTTACATATGAATTGACCAATAGTCTTTTTGTCATCTTCTCCTAAATTCTTCGGTGAAGTATAGAAGTCTTAGAAGAAAAGACCCCAGAACTGTAAAACAGCTTTTCTTGTATGCATGGCTTTTGAAACTGGTGGGATTCAATGTGGAAAAGAAGTACAAGTCACCAATGTTTTTTGGGCTTTTTATTATCAGTGTGATAATTGAGTAGATCACCACTTGGTTTTAGCTGAAATTCAGTCATGTGATAATCTCAAATTCTAGGATGATTCAAATGGAGAAAAAGCAGAAAAAGTGACAAAAAAATTCCATAAAGAAAAAGCTGCAGTGTGATATGAAACAGTGACCCCTCCAAAAGGATATCATAATTAATTCTTACTGAAACTCATTAATTACTCTTCTTCAATTTCTATGGCATTGCTATTAACACTCTGCTTCCAGTGTTACCAAAAATAGGTAAAAATACAAACTCCTTAACACCAATGTAGCATTAAGAAGCAGGCATTCTTGATTTGGCTGGATACATGAGGGAATATCCTCTGAAATATTCCACATGCTGAGTACAGAAGAAGCTCCTATTTATAGGCTTTATTTTACACACGTATTCATTGGTTTTCCTGGAATAAGCATACATTTGGTAGTCATTTTCCCAAAATCATTAACATATTTTCCCTTCTCTCTACAGATGTGTTTTTCTGTCCTGGGGGTCTCTTTGGTGGTCCCTGGTGTCTGGTGACCCCGAGATCAAACCTGACTGCCTGGTGAACTGATAAAAGTTGACACACGTGGGCTGGTTGCTCTCCAGTTCTTCTTCCTACGGAAAGGGCATATTTGCAGTTCCATAGGCCAGTGGTTTTTCAAGAATGATCACTGTATTAACCCACGAGGTGCAAACAATTCTTGATCCAGCAACATTCTCCCCTTTAAAGCTTGTGAAGCTTGTCTTTAACTGTGGCCTTTTCCTGCTTATGGGATAGTTTTTTAAACAAATTGGACATTTCACTGTTACAGATTTTTCTATTTCAGACGTTCCCACACTAAGTACAGAACTTTGGAGAGTAGATGTCAAGGACTCAATTCCCCAGAGGGATTAGTTGTGTTCTTTTCCCATTAATTTCCTCCTTACAGGAAGTGGAACTAAAATCCGTTGGCTGTTTGTTACCCACCATCCCTTTTGAATCTTAGTGGCTTTTAATATATCTTCTAAATATTGATCCTCAGTGTCAGAATTAGCCTTAAATTATGTCAATTTATTTTTGTGTCACTAACACAAAAAGAAGGCTGGGATGCCTTTTTCAGTTACTCTTCAGTTACTAGCTGCTTTGTCTGCCAGTTAGTTTCCCACTCTAACATTAGTTTCTCCTGATTGATGTGCATTGCAATGCATCACTGCCACCTCCTTTGGTTTTTTGACTTCTTTCAGAAGTTGTAAAATTCCTTCTCTGTGTTGAATAGATGATCCTTGAGCTGACAGCAGTCCTCTTTCCTTCCATAGGGCTCCATGGGTATGAATCACAACAAATGCATATCTAGGATCAGTCCAAATATTCACTCTTTTGCCCACTGCCAAGTTCATGCTTTTTTAAGTGCTCTTATCTCTGCTTTTTGGGCTGATGTGTTAATTAGTAAAGACTGAGCTTCTAATACCTCAGTGGCAGTCACCACTGCATATCTTGCCATGTTTTCCGTCTTTCATGAAATTGCTGCCATCTCTAAGTAATTCTAAATCAGGATTCTCTATTGGTTCATCTTGCAAATCAGTTCTGCTGGAATATACCTGTTCCATGGTTTGGAGACAATCCTGTGTCAGGCTCCCTCACCCACTGCCTTTGGATCAAGGGAAATGGCTGGATTAATGGCTGCTGTCATCGTTAATTCCACATCATCCTGTTCCAAGAGCACAACTTGGTATCTGAGCATCCTGCTGGGGGATAGCCAATGCCCCTCCTTTTGCTCTGATATGGATGTCACCATGTGAGGCACAAAAGCAGAGAAGTGCTGTCCAGCCCTGAGCTGCCTGGCCTCTTGGATCAATAGAACAGTTGCAGCAATTGCTTGCAAGCATCCCAGCCATCCTCTGCTCGCGTTGTCCAGCTGTTTGGAGAAATAGCCCACAGTCTCCTCCAGGTTCCCAACTTCTTCATCAGCACCCCCAGGTCCCCTCAGGTTATCTGAGCATCCAATTTTCCCCATAAATCTCTCCCCAGCAAGGGGACTGGGCATTAAGGCATATATAGCAACTGATGAGTAGTGCAGTTCTTTCCTAATTTAAATTTCATGGGCTGACCGAGTTTCACTTTTCCCTGTAGCACCAGTTATATTTACCACACTGAGTACATTTACCACACGTACCAATTTGCATTTAACAATTTGCGATTTACAGTTTACCAAGTTACATTTACCACATCCTTACTAAGCTTTCCTTTACATGTATTCAATACAGAATAAGTTGCCCATGTGCTTACCAAAAATTCCATTTCTTCTTTCCCCAGCCTCAGGGGTTCAGCTGGGTTAGAATCCCCCATTTCCCTTCAATCTTCATCCTCTCGTGTAACAGCCTGTACGGCAGGGTCCAGCTTCCCAGCCTGCGGGCATTCCCTCTTCCAACGCCCCTCTTCCCCACCAAACGCGCTCTGCTTTTCCTCTAAGCGTTGTTGGGAGCCTCCCGCCTCCCCTTCCCCTTGTTCCGCCTCGCCTTCTTCTTTCTCCTGCCCTGTTGGGCAGTCCCTTAGCACCCTCTAGAGTTCCAAGTGGGTTCTCGTGGCTCTTAGGTTCCTTTCCAGCCTGTCACATTTCCTTTTCTCTATCCCTGTTTTGATACGCTTTCCAAGCTTCATCTAACAACTCTCCTGAGTCACACCACTCCATTTTCTGGAGTTTGCTTCTAATATCTGGGGCTGACTGCCCTATAAAGATAGTTTCTAACTGTACAGCCTCCTCTAGATTCTCAGGATCCAAACTGGTGTATTTTCTGGCAATCACCTTCAGTCGTTTGGTGGAAGTCGCAGTCCTGTCCTGCTTTAGCTCACACAGTTTTGTCCAGTTCATGGCTTTCAGTATAGCATGCTTTACACCAAATAATGCCCATCTCTGGTACCTTGTTAAAGGATCTCCAGCCCAGATAAACCTTGGGTCTGTTGAAGGAAAATTTTGATCTACAGTTGCTTCTAAGTCTCCGTGAGAATGCGCCCCCTCCACCTGCTTTCTGCCCATGGTCAACACCATGTTTTTTTCTGTACTAACCAAGGATGTTAACTAATATATCACTTGTATTTCATTTCAGTCAGGGTCTTGAGTCCTAATTATAGTTCCTGGTGTAATTCCAGCAGTTTGAGTCAGCCCTGGTTTAGCAGTCACATGACGATCATTTGGGTTGGAAAAGGCCTCAGACCATCCAGTCCAGCCTGTGACTGATCACCACCTTATCAACCAGACCATGGCACTAAGTGCTGTGTCCAGGCTTTCTTTGAACACCTCCTGAGACAGTGACTCCACCACTTCCCTGGCCAGTTCCTCCCTCTCCAACCTCACCAAATTGTTTTTTAGGTTTTTCCACGTGTCAGGATAAGGGCAGTCCCTTTCTTTCTGCCTTCTTTCCCTTTCTCCACTGCTTTAGCTTGAACATTTTAATAACATTGCCCCCTAGCCAACCTTGCAGACAAATGGTGTATGAAATTATCCTGTGGAGTGAGACCAGAAAGGCTGTGGCAAACCCTGTTTATAAATGTTCCTCCTAAAAGCTGCAGAGAACACAGGCAGTTGAAGAAACCAAGCTTTTCTCTTCAGTGACTGATACTGAAGCTGTGCCACATATTGTGCTAATTCCATTGATTCAGCCACATAACACGAAGGAAAGCAAAAGCTAGAATTGCCTGGTATAGTCCCAAAAAAGCAAGACAGCATCTAGTGCAAAATAATGAAAAAAAAGTGCAGTTTTATATAGCTAGAGACTAATGAACTGAGCTTTAAGCCCAACAGCCAATTTGAAATGACTGCATACGCCAGTGTCCATGAATCCTGGAAAGTCAGAGCGCAGGATCATGCAAATTCACTGCTGGCTCATCCATGAAGGCCATCACAAGGGGAAAAATATACTCTATGTATCCAGGCTCATGTTATAGCTTCAGTGGTATCACTCCTGTACTTTCTATTGCCACTCAGACTTACACTTGAGGGAGAGCCACACACCTAGTGAAATGAAGAAATAAAGATACGGGGAAACAACCATGGGATGCAGTCGATTAACTTTTTCCATGAGCCTGGGAAATGATGCTGATGTTGCTTTTCTTGGGGGCACAGAAAGAAACTCCGACCTGAAAACAGCAGTTCAATGGGTGCAGCAGCTAATTATTTATGGTTGAGCTATATGTGTCAGATGGCAACAGGTAAAAGCACAGTTTATTTCTCCGGTGATGCAATGACAAAGCCGTCATAACTATTGAGCACCCACAGGTCAGCACAGCCCCCCTTGATTTGTGATCCCTTGTTCTGTCTCTCAGCAAACTTGATGCCTCTGCAGTCCACCCCTATTTAGGACACAGAGTTTTACTTCATTCTGTTTGTACAAGGTGTACAACACAAAAAGTAAAGGGCCTCCTGAAGGAAAGGAATTGACTGAAAATGCGCTATCTTGCCTATCTGGGTTGTGATGTGGTTGTTTCATGCAGAGTGGTCAAGGTCCCCTCTGCTGATAGCAGGAAGCTGACCTTGCTTCTTTAGGGAAACTGCTCCCGGAGATTCCTAAGCACAGAGGAAAATTAGCAACTTTCTAGTCTGAGGTGACTACCCTGTCTGGAACTTCCGTAACATCTAAAACTAGACTCCAGAGTTTCCCATGCTTTCACATGGATGCAGATTTGAATTTACCCCTCCTTCCCCTGCAGGGGAAGAGCAGGAGGCAGAGAGCTGGCATCCTATGTGACCTCGTAGGGGGAGGGCTTGGAGTTTTTGGGAAAATAATAGCTGAGACTCTTGGACAGCACAACCTGCAGACTTTCCCTCTGTATTTACACCTATAGATTAAAATAATCTATCTCCTCAGCTACACAGGTAGTCCAATCCTTTCTGGGAACAAGGACGTGCAACAAGTCTGATGTCCCGAAAATCTGTGTATACAAATATGTTTACAGATGGGGAATCAGAGACTGTGGAGTACAGGACTCGCCTGTCTTTAGGATGAGAGACATGCCCTGTTTTACTAAACATGGGGAGCAGATGGAATGGGGAGTGCTCAGAGCCCCATCCAGCCTGGCCTTGAACACTTCCGGGGATGGGGCAGCCACAGCTTCTCTGGGCACCCTGTGCCAGGGCCTCACCACTCTTTAAACTGAATAATTTTGTCGTAGTATCTAATCTAAACCTAGTCCTTATCTGAACTATTCCCCAAGTTTCTGTTCTGGTCAGCAAAGAGAAATTAGCATTTCTGCAGCACAGTGTATCTCAGTCTGTTGTCGATTTCTAAATTAAGTGAGCTGTATCCTTAAAGCCTTTGTCATTCCTGGGCAAAGTCAGCTGAGAGTGACCACGCTGGATCTCCTCTGTACACACCTTGCAGGCTGTTCCCAGTTATCACAGAGGGAGCTTTAGTGTCCCCTTGGTGGACTCTAAAGTTGGGCAAGATAAACTCGGTGTGTCTGGCTGTTTGTTCCTGTGTTTTAAGAAGTGTTTGCAAACTGCCTTGCTTGATTTTCAGAAATGCTCTGGCTTCTTCTCACCTTGGTCCGGCTTTAGCTACAAATGATATTTAGGTAACTGCTTTATGCCAAATACATGCATCCTTTCCTGCACATTGAAAAAAATTGCAAGAGAACAAAGGACAAAATTGTTCTTTGGGTTACTGAAGGGTGATCTCTGTAAAGCATTAGAAATATGACAAGCACTTATAAGCAATTTCAGGTGACTTCTTTTTTTCCTTTTTCTTCTCTCCACTTGATTGTTTTTTTAGGGTTTTATTCTGTGTCTCACCAGATCAATATTACATCTAGTTAAAATACACAGAGCCTTCGACAGTTAGGAGTAGGGAAAGGGGAAGAGAGCTAGGACTTCAAAGCTCTCTGACTGGTGTTATGGAAATAAACATCCACTTCCCAAACTAACTCCCCAAATTCTGCTTTGTCTGTGAAAAGCCATAACAAGGTGCCATGAACCACTGCTTTGAAGTGAATAACACCTGATCCTTCTGACTTGAGATCTTTTGACAGAGAAGTTCTGTGCTGATATCCCTGTGTCACCTCTGCTGTGCAAACAGGGAGAAGGCCACAGGCATCCAGCACCTGCTGAATCAAGGACTGAACCTGAGAGCCCTGAACATGAGTCCAGTATAAAATCCACAGCCTGCAAAATGCTTCAGGCTCACACAGGAGAGAATCTGAATTAATGCTTTAAATGCTGAGTGGTTTTCCTGCTAAAACCTTTGTTTCTGCAGAAGATGGATTGATGGGAAACAGAAATTTCCTCAGCTTCTCTGACACTCGCTGGATGCCTCAAAGCACAATCTTCTGTGTGGGCAGCCAGGGAATATTTCAAAGGCTAAAGCAGATATCTCAGAAAACCTATGAGCTTTAGTGTAGGGAGTAACCGTGGCAAGCAAAGTTCTGGCAAAGGCCCAGCCTCCATGATTTCTCCCAATGGACTCAAGTGAGAGAAAACTGATTTTCATTCACTCCTAATCCCCTCAGCTGAGCTCCTGCCTTCTGAGAAGCATTTCTCAGAGACAGGTACCTTGGGAAACAATAATGCCATGCAGAGTGTTGGGCAGTCAGCAGCCTGTTTTATCCACGTTTATGCCTTTGGATGCCAGGCTGAATAATTCAGCTGGCCTGGCACTCATTTGGCATCAGTCAATGCCATCAGCCCAACACAAGTTAGTTCAGAAGGAAGCTTTGCACAAGACAGGGCTGAAATTAGACATTCAGGTAGAAATAATTCAAGATAATTGATGACTAAAAATATGTTATGTCAATACTCTGTCAGACAGCTGTCACAGTTACCCTGGTGGTTGGCTGGACATCTCTTGGTGCCTGAACTGATGTCAGTGAAAAGGAGATTTATTCTCTTTCTGGAGGCCTCCTTTTCAGAAATAGGCCTGCCCTTGATGGGTGAAGAGAGACCACTATTCAGATTATGTGGGAAAAGAATTAAGATTATTTGGGCTGAGCACTTAAAAGACTGATCAGCCTGAGTCAGTGGCTTATAGGGGATGGTCTCCAAATAAAGGAGGAACAGATCTATATTTCCACTGGATCAAACGAACATGAGGGGCTTTTTTTTTCATTTCAATAGGCTTTGGAAGATGCCTCTGCTTTGGAAATTTGCCTAGTGCAGTTTACCCGTCAGCTTTTCAAAAAGCTTTTATTGCATTTCAGAGAAGCAAGAAAACAAATGGAGCCCCTGAAAACAAACAAACAAACAAATAAAAATTGATAGCAAAACAACCCTCCAGAGCAAGGAATCTGGATTGCTGAGTCTGATCTCACTGTGGTGCTTTTTGCTCTGATATGAAAGAATTAGTAACTCAGATATTGGTATTTCTACTCTTAAATATTGAACTTTGGTTTTTTTTTCCTTATTTTTCAAATAAACCCACTTAATCAATATGAAGCATTTTTCTCTTAGTTCCCTGTAAATTCTGACTCGTGCAATTATCCTAAGGTTACACTGATGTGTGATGTTTCACTTTTCAGGATGCCAATCTAAGCCCACCAGACTCTGCTTCTAAAAGCATTCATAGCTGTCAAATCTAATACAAGTCAAGTGATTGATCTTCTAGCTAGCAGCTGCAGCATCCTCCAGAAGATAACACAGGCCATAGGTTCTGTATGAGACACAGGTCCTAAAAGCTTCTTTTCAAGCACACAATCATCCTGCCTATGATCCTGTACTACAGGGCACCATCATTTATATTATCATTGTATGACAAAAATAAAATTTAAATATTGATTCTATGTGTTTTAAATCCTTCATTCTCTTGAAGTTTGCTTGCATAATAATAGCTTATAGAGTAAAGCTAAAAATAGTGCCATTTAAATTAGGTTTTTTTCTGGGTTGAAAAATGAAACAAAGCATTTGTCAATGTTTCTCATTCTCTAGAGTTTTAATAATGATCCCCAAATCTAAGACATTCAAAATTTTCTCATTTGCTGCATAGTTAACCCCACACATTCAGGGCAGTACCAACACAGTGACACCAAAAAAGACTGAAGCCGTCTGGACACATTCTGTGCAGAATGCCCACGCTGAATATGTGCAGGAAGATATTTTAAGGTGGTTCCATTTGATTTGAATAGTCCAAAAGACTACATTGTGCTATCAAATCTAAATTGCACTTGGGTAACACTGAAGTGATAGGTAGAAAACAGATAAAGGAAGCCACAGGCTGCCTCTGTCAGTATTGTATGAGAGGGTCATAAAGGCTGTCAGGTCCAGTTGCCTTCAATTGTGCAAAACTTGAAGTAGGTTTTGAATAATAAAATTAGTACCAGTGCACTTTTATTGGCAAGGGGCTCAGAAAAAAGAAGAGCTGGGGATTATGAGGACTGCAGCTAACCAGAAAGAGAGGGGAGAAGAGCAGAGGTGTGGCTGAGGTTAGTGGACAGGAGAGTGATGGGAAAGCTACTGATGGATCCAAAAGGGGGATCCTGCATGCGCTGGTGGGGAAGGTCTCAGGTGTAAGAAAGGGAATGGAAGCATCTCTCCGAAGTAAGGGTATGGCTTAACCATCCTTTTCCCTCTCTCTGCTGATTAGAAATCTGGAGGTCTCCTGGCTATCAAGAGGATGGGCTGATCAACCTTCACTGCCCACAGCACACGAGCTGCTCTCTGGAGAAACTCACAGCCTGCTTTTGCTGTGGATGTCCACAGAGATCTCACTGACTCTGGACCTGCTCATAGTCAGACAAAGGGATTTAGCCTTGGGGTCTTGGACACCTCTCCAAGGCCTCCAGATAAGTTGTAATTGTCTTTTACATCTCTGGGGCTTGCACCTCTCATTCCCTCCCCCACATGAGAAGGAGCACAAGGACTTTCAGAGCTGTTGAGTGAAAGAGGAGAGACGTAGCAGCTATGAAGTGCCTGATTTTACATCCTCTAACAACCCTCTGGCTCTGATCTGCCTCTACAGCAGCAAGAAGTGTTAGTCAGAGGGAGAACTTCACTTCCTCAGCTTCAGAAGACAATTACATGTTTAGGAATTTTAGATTGACTTCTTATTCATATTACTTGGTATTCCTATTGTTATCTAAAACCATGATCATCACATTCCAGAGATTGAAGCAGAGAGATTAGGAACTGCTTTCAACCCTAATGTTTGCCACACCTCATTTTATCCATTTACTAAAGAAGGAATGTCTGTTATATTATTTGTTGCTGGTCAGCAGAAATATGCCTTTATGATAGAACTGGCCTCTGTTCACTAAGCGAATAAA
This sequence comes from Tichodroma muraria, assembly GCA_013390105.1. Classification (NCBI taxonomy): domain Eukaryota; kingdom Metazoa; phylum Chordata; class Aves; order Passeriformes; family Sittidae; genus Tichodroma; species Tichodroma muraria. The sequence goes on along the minus strand of WAAG01016088.1, from coordinate 53,459 downwards.
TACCATAAATATAACTTAGGGGCTATATAGAAATTAATTCATATTAGTCAAAGTGTTAACTACTCACTTAAAGCCAAATGGTGGCAAAATGCCCAGCACAAGAGGTACACCTCTAGATTTATGTCTCAAAAATTAAAGGCATTAATTTTACATTAAGGTACATGATACTGGCTGGCTGCACCATTTTTCTGCTGCACTTCTCTTTCACATTCCATCAAAAAAGCAACCAAAGGAATTGAAAAATAGCTTGGAGATTTGAATCCATTTTCATCAGATGAGAGTGATGCAGCCACTGCTTGTTGTGCTACTAGATAATGATGGCAGATCTGTGCTGCCAAGTCTTTCACTGCCATCAGGATAAATCACTTCACAAGCTTAAATAAAAGAAATAGACCTACTAACTCTGTAAGATGCTTGTACAAATCATAAATATTTATTTGACCATCTCTCTGTATTAGGAATCAGAGAGAAGGTAAAATAAAGGAAAATCCGGATTACATTTACATGTATTCATTTCATATATTCATATATTTGTTTCCCCAAACTGAAGTCATGTCTTTCATATATGTGCAGCACAAAAATGGTGCAGCCAGCCGGTATCATGTACCTTAATGTAAAATTAATGCCTTTAATTTTTGAGACATAAATCTAGAGGTGACTTCTGCATACACATTTAAATAAGTCTTTCACATAATTATTTCATTTTGTATTCAGCCATCAACAATTGTTAAAGTGACATTACTGCAGCTGATAACATTTAATATTTTTATTTATACCCTAAAACACACCTGTTTTTCCATCAGTCAGACATAGTAATGAAAAATCCAGATCCTGTCATCCACATATAAACACACTGTTCCAAATAAATTCAGTACTATTTCCAATTTTCTAAGGACAAAACACAGGATGGAGCCTAGAGTTACATTCATTCAAGAAAGGAAGAAATCTTTTTTAATTATGTGTAAGGATTTGAGGGAAAATGCTGGACACACTTGAAACTGTGAAGAAATATGAGGCTGTATTTTGATGTTTATACTTGCTGTCTGTATTTTATTTTATTTTATTGTAAGGATAATTTTAGGAATTTGACTGCAATCGAATATGCAGAAATGAATTACATGTCCTTTCTCTTCCATTAACTTATCATTTTATCCCTCACTCAGATACATTTTCTTTCTCTTTGAATAATAATGGTAACAGAATGATACAAGTATAAGAAATAAGGATCTGAAAATGCAGAAAATTGAGGGCACTTTTGTGAAAAGCAGCCAGAATTCCGGATTTGTAATGCTGGCACTAATTAGCTCAAATTTGTATTTAACCTGTTGGTCTTCAGAAGCATTGTCATTTCTTCAGAAAAAAACCCAAACAACAAGCAACAAACTCATGAAGTTGTTACTGAGATAACACCAGGAGAGAATTTTGAAGAAGTTTGCTGGTTGAAGTGTATCTGAAGAAATTATACATTCAGGCAGGTAAAAGGCGCTTCTGTTGTGAATGGAAGTTTCTGGAGCTGGGTGTGTGTAAGCAAGTGAGTCAACAAGTTGAATAATAAAAAAAAAAAATCACAGATGACCCCATATTGCACCTTAATCACACAATTAATTATGGCAAAATAACTCTGGAATAAGTGAGATAGCTAATGTGAAATATTAATCCTGGTGACCTGGATGACATCTAGAAGGTCCTAATATAGATCCATGAATTTAAAGATTGATGTGGATGTTGGCCCACCAGTCTTTAAAGGTTTTTAGCCTTGTTAATCTGGATTGGATCCTGATTTCTCAATGATGTAAAACAAGGATCATTATTTCAGCTAAGTTACATTGTGTTTTTTGTGGATGTGGTTGCATAATAAGGCATTACTCCTTAATTATATTCTAAAAGTTACAAAGGTGTTGGAGGTCTTACCCAAGACTTTTAGGGCTGAAAATGATCATTCATTAGAGGTGCCAGGGAAGACACTCCACTCTGCATCAGTGAACTTCTGGCATTTTCTTGCATACTCTGTAGAAATAAAAGTAATTGCTAATGACAACAAAAGCTGTCCTAGGTAGAGCAGTGGTTGGATTTGGGGTGACTGTTCTCTTGTTGCTTATTTAGGTGGAAATTTTGCACTTAACACCCACTCAGAAAGATCTTGCAGGTGGCAGTTACCTCACCAATATTTTAACTCCATTCATTTTAATGAAGTTGGCACTGATTCCTTCTCTCTGGTGATCAGGGACAGAACCTGAGGGAACGGCTGGAGCTGCGTCAGGGGAGGGTTAGGGTGGATATTAGGCAAAGGTTCTTCCCCCAGAGGGTGCTGGGGCACTGAACAGGCTCCCCAGGGAATGGTCAGAGCCCCAAGGCTGCCAGAGCTCCGGGAGATGCACAGGGTGGGATTGTTGGGGAGTCTCTTTTGGGGGAAAAACTTGAATGCACAAAATAGCCACTGGACTTGGTGTTTAAATGAATTTATATATTCTATAAATACAGATTAATAAATGAAAGCAGTATCAAATAACCAGACAAGAGGGGTTAATTGGTTTGATTCAACTTAATGTTCCTTCCCAATTTCAGACACCTGTTAGGGAAGAAGGGCTGTTCAACCTGCAGATTACAACCATGAGCTAAGAGAGGAGCTGAGCTGGCCTAAAATCAGCCTGGTTTCCAGATTCATGGAAAGGACCTCTAGCATCATCAAGTGCAATCATCAACTCAGCACCATCACCATGTCTGTCAGTAAACCATGCCCTCAAGTGCCACATACACGTGTTTTTTGAGCATTCCAGGGATGCTGACTCCACCACCTCCTTGGGCAGCCTGTTCCTGTTCTACTACTTGACAAGCTGTTCCTTGAAAAAAAATTTTCCTATTATCTAATCTAAATCACCCCTGCTACAACTTGAGGCCACTTCCTCTTGTCCTGCCATGTCTTATCTGGGAAAAGAGACTGACCCCCACCTGGCTACAGCCTCCTTTCACGCATGTTTAGAGAGCAGCAAGGTCACCCTGAGCTTCCTGTTCTCCAGACCAAAAGAGAAAAGGCTACTCCCTCCTTCTCATGGGACTTGTGCTCTTCACAATCTTCATTGTCCTTCTTTGGATATGTTCCAGACTCTTTGGACACACTCCAGGCAGCAATTCCCAGGGTAATTCTGTCACAGACAGTGCACAGGGCAGACTGTGGCAGTCTTGGTTTGTGTGCTGTGTTAGCCCAGCAGGATCCTGATCACACCTGGGGTCTCTGAGAGCAGCAGGTATTTAGCCCCTGGAGCTGGGCAGCCAGCAGCCCACTCCTGATGGCATTCTGCTGCCCAAACCCAGAGCCATCCCCCCCTTTGTCCCTGCTTGTTGCAAGAGAAATAAATCCCAAAGAGACTGGGACCCATCGAGTCTTCTGCACCATATGTTGTAAATCTTGTAAGACTTTCTCTTACGATGATAGTGTTCATGGAAAATCCAGGTAGGATGAATGATGGTCTTTAAGCCATTTATATTTCAGCACCTTCCAGAAAGGCGTAGAAAAAACAAAGTAAGTTGATTAGTGGCTGTTCCCATTTGGAAAAATCTCTTTTCTAAATTAGCAGTGAGACACAGGGTATAACTGACAATAATTAGCTACCAGGAAAGGAATGGCCGAAGTGACTTCAAATGTGACTAGATGGAAAATACAGCTGTGTGCAATAGGCTGTTGATATCTGATCAGGTGCAACTGGATGAAATTACACGGTGTGTTAGACTTGTGGTTCGACTACAGGGGCTTTTAGTCTAAACCAAAATGCTATCTCCAATGATGGGAGGAGTTATGAGCTGTGCTCCATCCCAGGAAAAGGGCTGGACAGCTGTACAACATCTGTTTTGAAAGCTTCCTTTAAAACCACAAAAAGCTGGTGGTTTTTTTCACTCTGTCCAATATTAAGACTAAAATACTGTGTGGAAGAATCCTGATTTGTTCTTACCTTGTTCTGAGCTACATCCCAACTCTGCCAGAGAGGATGAGTGTGCAGTAAGAATTCTCTTTCCTGAATAAGACATCTATGCCTAAAGAGTTAATGTAACAAAAGAATGTACTAAAGAAACCCCAACTCATAACAAGAGACAAGAAATACAAACTTTGCAGAATATTACCCAGCCATTGAGTGACACAAAGACAGAGAATTGACACAAAACTTGTGTTTCATTTATCTAGTCTGTATCTGGCCTGAGTTTTGCTTGCTGTTCTCATCACAAATTACAGAAAGCTGTTATAAATACCAGCCAAATAACTTCCCTTTGGACTTTGGAATTAATTTGTCAGTCCAGGAGTGACTAACAGTTTGGGGTAAGATCGAGCTGTACTGGTGCTGGCTGGGGAAGAATCAACTTTCTTCCCGGTGCTTCCCAGCTCCTATCACCTCCTGATTCTCCTGTAGTATTTTACAGCTCATGTCTAAGAACTTGGGACTGAGAGACCTTAAAGAACCTTGAAATCAGGGATAATCTTAAGATGTAGCTGTGTCCATCTAGATGCTGGATTTAAAGGCAGTGTGCGGACCAACAGGACAGCGTTTGCCATCAGTTTTTTTTGCATTCAGTGATGCTCCACATGTTGTATACCTCTGAAAAACACACACATCAAAAGGCTTTTCTTTCTGGAATTTTTCTGGCTCCCCATAGGATACTTTAGCCTATACTGCATATGTGCTTCAAAATATTTCTGTCCAGTTACACTAACAAATCAAAACAAGTTGAAAGCATTTCAAGCCACCAATGAAGCTCCTAGCACCACTTGAAGTGCTTGTGCACCAGCAATAGCAGGGTGACCCATTAGTCTTTGTAATTAATTCCTGTGCCAATAAACCAATAAAGATAAGCAGAAAATAAACCAGGCCTCCATGGCCTGTCCTCTCTCGCTCCATTTCCAGGAATGCCCCTAGGCAACCGCACCCTGACAGACGAGGGAGAGGGCTTACCTGCCCGAGCCCGCCTGCATGCACACAGCATCACATTTTCAGACCAATGAAGGCGAAAATCCTCGTCTGATTTTCTTTTCTGCCCACTTGTCCCCTCCATGCCCTCATTCTGTGTGTGCCCACGCCCCGGAGCTGCCATCGTGTGCAGCTGCAGGGACAGCGGTGACCTGAGCGGCGGCACTGGCCCGCCAGCCTCGGCCAGGGCAGCGCTGCGCCGGCGGCAGCGGCGCTCTTGTGATTAGCTCCGATTAGCAGATCAGCTCTGGATGCGGCATGAAACATCCTCAGGCGATGACTTCTGCTAAGAGGGATGGAGGGAGGTCAGGGAACTTTATTTATTATGTTGCCAAACCAGGACACGCCATAAATGCAACATGACTCAGCACACAGGGCTGACTTTCCCCCAGAGCATTAGCTAGGCACAGGCACAGCTGCCTCAGATAGCAGTGCCTGTGAAGTCAGAGACTTCTGAAATCAAAGTTGTCAACTCATAGCTCTTGATAAGTGCTGAGCTGTAGGTTAATGAGGAGAGGCTTCTCTGAGAGCACTCAGACACTGCAGGGAAGCCCCACGGGGAAGAGAGCTGCTGTTGGAAGAGTACAGGGATCCAGCACAGCCCATTCCAGTAAAGCAGCCTTGGCTTAGTCACGCTCCCTGATAGCTGGGACCAACTCAGAGTACACTAAAGAAGAGTCTGAGGAGTCTTGATGTGTTCTGGGCAGCCCTACACCCACCCTGCAACTGAGTATCCTTAGGACTACACAGAAGCCCAGGGTGAGGTTCCTAAATTCTCAGCATCCAGACACTGAGGTGCCCTAACTTCCTGAACAGTCCAAGCACCCCTGGTGCATCCAACATTTTGCAGGCTGTCTCTATTAAATAACCATTGGCCATAAACCTAGACAAAACACTTCATTTGTAACATTAAAATAAATAGGGATTTCACTGAAACCCTTAAAGGGAAGGGAAAGGGAATTCTACTTCCAGGTGCACCAGTTGAAGTTAAATTCTTTGTCATTTTAGGGGCATGTGGGCTCATCAGACCTGGAACAATGATGAACTGGAGGCATTTCAGTTCTTGGCCACGTCAGTTTTACAGCTCCATTGATTACAACACTGAAATATTTTGCAGCTTTAGGACATTTCAAAAAAAAAAGGAGGAACCTGATGCTTGAGAGTGCTAGCTAAAACCACTCAGAACCCTGTGGATATACACCCAAATTTTCCCCTGTGCAAACAACACGTGGCTTTGCCTGCACATTTCCATAATATTACAGTATCTTTTTAGTATGTGCTGCCTGAGAGGGGTTTGGTGTGGAACAGACTGGCCTCAGCTGAGATATCTTCAGCTGAAGGAGACGTACATGGTACTGCCTTTTATCAAGCAGAGAAGAGGATGGGGAGTCTGAACTGGAGCTTGCAATGCAGAGGCAGGAACAAAACAGTTGAAATTTTAAGATCCTTAGAAAAGAAATTTCTCACCTGCCAGTGATAGAGATGGGAAGAGGTAAGTCAGACATGGAGACAGGAGGGAAGAGGTAAGTCAGACATGGAGACAGGAGGAGCTAGACTGAAACAGGGTCCAGCAGCCCAGCTACATTTGGCTCAAATAATGAAGAATCCCCAAAATCCAAGTTTGGCACTGGGCCCCGGCAAGAAAATACCTGAAACCTGCTGGTAACGTGTGCACTCCATCAGTATGGATAGCAGAGACCAGGACAGGGAGAACTTGGCACTGGGAAAAGCTCCTCAGAGCCTGATGCAGAGATCAGGCAATAGGCAGTGCGGTCCTGGTGTGTCTATATAAACATGTATACACACACACACACACACATATATATATATAATATGTATAATGTAGCTATAATAATGTATTTTATGGCAATGTAGTTAGCATGGTTTTAATAATAGCTTTTTTCCTGCACAGTACTGAATATTCTCTTGTTCCTTATGTTGCTGCAATTCATGATACTGTTCCCTTGAAGGGATAGGCCTTATTTTCCAAGTAAAGCAGCATTTGCGGAGGCCAAACTCCAGTTTCATTTCCCCTAGATTGCCATTATACATGCTAGAAAGATAAGCTACTACAAAAAGCAACTGAAATGAGCTAGAAGAACTAGAATTTTTCTGGCTACTGTATTGCTTCTGTTTTACACCTTAGCAATTTCTGTTGTGAATGATTAATTCAGGTCCAAGTCCTTAGATGAGGCAAATGTGCTGATTCAAAAACGTAGCAGGAATACAGGAGGAAATGAAGGAGAAAAAGCATGGTAAATATGCAAAACATTTTACAATGAAATTACTTCTGCCAGGTCAAGGCAGTAAAGTTTTACTAGCTTGTGTTACATGCCTGTAACTGGAATGATGACTCGCAAAATCAACCTTGGAAATCTCCGTATCCAGATTAATACGCACATTCAGAATAACACAGGAAGAGGGTTTTTTATGTCTTTGGATATAGTTTGTATACCTGAAGTAACCAGAGTGAAATCTGCTAATTTGCTGACAGATTTTTGAGTATTTACACCTTAAGGTATGAAGCACTGGCTTAGGTGGTCTGTTTGGGGGCATGAGGAAAATGTTGAGCTCCTTTGAGAGATTGCCTAATTTCTACCTGAGCACCAGTGTCCAAGTGTTTCTTGTTCCCCCACTGACTCCCTGGAAAGGTTCCCCATCACCTCTCATCCTTAGTGATAGGGAACATCTTTTCAGAGAATATTTTTCATTCTTTTCAACCCCGCCTGGCCCTGCATGAGTGGATTTCAGAGTTTAGTGATGGCACAGGCCGTGTTATGCAGGTGATAACTGTTTAAGGATAACTTTGCAGGTGAGATCAATTCTCTTTGAGGCTGAGAAAGGAAAGGAGGCAAAAAAAAAATCAATTTTACATTGCTGGCTTTTCTGGAGATTGGATTACAAAAAAGCCAGCACAGAAGCCGGTAAGTGTCCTTACTCATGAGCAATCCTGGCTGCTCAGGTGTTTATTGGAAGGACATGTCTATTTATTAACTTCTCACCAGGGCTCGTGGGAGTACATCTGGGAATCAGCTCCTCTGACCAAACCCAAGTTGTTATTTATGATAAAAAAAGAACATTGGTAAAGCTGGAAAATTCCCGAGGCATTGCTTCATTTTAAACCAAGATTTCCAAGGAAGTTTTTGAGTTGAAGATATTGAAGGGCCTCAGCTGAATGTGTTGGAGGAGTTTTTCAATAGGAATAGTGAAGCCACTGGATTTTTGAAGAAAATAATGTAACAAAAGAGTAAATTAATTTGCGGTCATTGAAAGGAAAATTGAAAATACTAAACATTCTAAAATGTTTTAGTTCATAACTGAGCTATTTATTTTACTGTGATAGATTCACATTGCTTAAGGTCAGATTAAACAAAAGTGAAGCTTTCTGTTTGAAAAATATTAATGATAATTTCCACAGATTCCACTTAAAACCCCAAACATTTGAAAACAGATAATTAATGAAGAACTGGCTCTTTCCTGAAAGTGACTTTTGTATTGATAAATCTGCATATTCTGCGGAAAGATTTAAAAATCTTCAACCACTTCTAGTCATGAAACACATGGGATTAAAAGCAATAATGTAGTTAAATATTTGTATAATACATCTATTTAAATATCTCTTTTCATTTTGGGTTTTTTGTTGCTTATACTCTTCTTATGGAAACATGTAACATCTTAAAAAAGTGATTGTGCCTCTAAGTGTCTCTGGTTTTTAAAATTCCTCAGGCTGGAATCAGAAAATCTTCAAAACACTGGTTCCTTAACATCACAAGAGTCAAGCACTTTGAATCAATTTGCACTTTTGAAATTTCAAGCTGTTATATGGTTGATAAAGTGAAACAAAAAAACCCCCCACATTCACATAAAACAAGACATTGTTTTTCTAATAATTAAAATTGTTTTAAGATTCAGCTTTTTCCTTGGAAGGTAAGAATAGTTTCCAACAAAGTATAACTTACAGAATAATCATATTAAGCATGTTTTAAGGCACCATGTAACATTCATTCTCATTATTTTTCACAACTTAATTTTGACCATTACCTCATTTCTTTATCTGGAGAGCCAATAAATGACAAATGGGATGTATTTTTCATGACTCAGCATTTCGGTTATTGATTAAGTTAGCTCTAATATTTTAGTTGCCTTTATCAGCTACCTGAAAAAAAAAATCAATGTCTGATAGGGCATTGTGGCAAAGTATATAAGCATGAGGTTTGTGCTGCTCAGTCTCAATTTGTCACTTCAAACCACCTGACTAAGAAGTGACTTTTAAATCTTCCTCCTGTCCCTGTTATCTGATTTGCAGGAACCCAAGACTTAAGCAACCATGTCCAACTCCGGCGAGGCAGAGCTCCTACACACATTTAAGGGGATTTCCTTTACCACCAGGTCTTCTCCAGAACTTTTAAAATCCTTGGATACTTTTGATGCTAGAGAAGATGATATCCTTTTGGTTTCCTATCCCAAATCTGGTAAGTTCTAGTTTACAATGTTAATTGCAAGAAGTCTTGATTTTGTGTTTCATGTTTTCTGCTTAAACTACTTGGGAAATGTCTGTGTGAAAGAAACAGTAAAGGATGTTTAAGTATGTGAATATATTATTCTGTCAGTAAATGTTAGTATTACAAGAAATATGGGTCATCTCCCTACCTTTTGATTCTGTAATTGAAAACAATCTCAGGTGTTTTCATGTTGGAAAGCAAATATATATTCCTTACCTGTAAGCAAAATCTGTACTTGAAAGATTTTCTTGAGGACTTTCTTCATTCAGTTATGAGCAAGTCAAGAACTGTATGAAGGTATTTGTGTGGCTCTTGGCTGTAGATTTATCAATTTCTTATCCTGTCTCCACCCACCTTCCTTGCACAGAATTGCACACACCTAGGGGGTGCTCAGTCAGTACTTTCAGAAATATATAGACTCAGGTTATTGTAAGGGAAAAAAACCCCAAACAAACAGGTTATTCTGAAATAAATTATAAAAACAATATAGCCACCTCTCAGCTGACAGCAGTTTATCTAATGGGATGGTTTTGGTACCAATATTAACACTTCTCTCAGAGTTACATTGTAATTCAGATACAGCCCTAATTTTTTTCAGTGTCTATATATTTGGAGCCAATGGGATTATTTAGTCATGTAAAGTTTCTTGAATCTGGAGGATTAGAAATATAACTTGTTCACTAGCACAGTGTTTCCATATGAAAAATGCATGTTTCACAGTAATAAGTATTCATCATTTTCTTTTTGTTGTTTTGTTTTCTTAAAATTACTCTTCTGTAGGCACTCACTGGCTTGCAGGAGTTATAACAAAGCTTTACAATACTCAAGTCACAATAACATCTCCCATTGAATTTGGAGACATTTCCCGACTGGAAGAGCTGAATAAACTCTCATCAAAGAGAATCATCCCAACACACTTAGACTACAACATGTTGCCTCCAAATTTTAAGAATAAGAAATGCAAGGTAAGGCAAAAATGTTATCAAAACAGTAAAATATGTAGGAAGTCTACTAGGAATCTATTTTGTCCTGTTGATCCTTAGTAATTTTTGAATGACTCACAGTTTTTAGAAGTGTTTTGCTGTGAATTTTGGAGACACAGCTGACCAGCAGTGGAAGGCACATGAGCAGAGACTTGGAGTAGAGACTGGATTCTGCTCTTGCCCCACTGCTCCAATGGGGAGATTTCTACAGCAGGCACCACACAAAATAGGGCATCAGCACCTTTCAATCAGAAATCTCTCATTAGTAATGAGGTGTGTTCTCATGACCCCATTCCCTACTGTCTTAGAAAATCTTAGCTATTTACAGGCTGCTCTGGGATTAAAGGTACTCTGACCCTCCTGCTGGAGCTTTCTGAAGGGCCCATAAAGGTATTGGGCAAACAGAGAAGAAGTGAAACATTGGAGGCAGATTCCCAACAGAGTTTTGAGTTCATAAAATCACCGAATCACCTGGATTGGAAGAGACCTTAAAGCTCATCCTTGTTCCAAACCCCATGCCATGGGCAGGGACACCTACTAAACCAGTTCCTCCTATGCTAATGTAGGAGATCTTTAAAAAATAGACTCTGGGTCTCAGATTTTATAGTCAAAGTAAAAAAATTCAGGATCACTCAGACCCAGACTTTTTTGACAAAGCTGATTTGAATGAAAGGCCAAAATTCACGTTTTGCAGCTGTCCTTTGAATGTTAATTAGTAAATCTTTCATACGTGAGATATGTAAGATAATGTACTTACTCAAGGTTAAAGTTAACACGGGCTCTTTCATAAAACATAACCCAGCTGGGGCAAACACACCTCTGTCCACATGGAATTGCCTGCTAATCACCATGGACTCCTTATTAAGAAGAGATTTCTAATTTAATGGCATGGTCACCGAAGGAGGTATCCTAAAGGAAAGAGTTTTGACACTGCTAACTGCCTATGACAATGCTCTATTTACACACAGAGCTCCTCTAAAATAAAGGGAGGATATTATCATTAATAACTACATTTTCTTCATTTACAGATGATCTACATCAGCAGAAATCCAAAAGACACTGCAGTTTCCATGTTTCATTACTACAGAGATAACCCAAACCTTCCCACTGTAGATACCTGGACTGCTTTCTTTGACCTGTTCTTAAAAGGCAATGGTAAGGATGTTTTCTCTTTGCAGTTCATGTTAGTTTATTATGCACAGAAAGACTTAAGAAAATTGAACTGTGTGAAAACTCCTTGTTGTACTCCTTATTCTTATGGGGTTGGTGGGGATAAATGCCAAGCTAAACAAGAGCAAATAATAGGATTCTCTCTTCAGCCCTGCAAAGAGTCATTCTGAGAAGCAGCTGCGTCATTCCAGCACAGCTCTTTGCAGGTTTTGCTGCTCTTTACTGCCCTGTGTGAGCAGGGCCATGGCTGGTGACAGAGCACGTGAGGGGACTATCACTAGGCTGCAGGGACAACTGTGACTGCAGGTCTGGTGTCTTCTCCAGGCTGGGAGACAACTCTGGGCAGCCCAACAAAGGAGCCTGGACATGTTCCTAAAGCCCTTCTGCACACACTCTCCCTGACATGTTGTCCCTAAAATGGGGTCCAAAGACCAAGGACAAGAGGGAGACTTTTTTATGAGTGGTGGGATGGCAGCTGGCAACAGGACCTTGTTTACGTTGTCCACTCCCATTTTTAGTGTTTTATTACTCCTTTGAGGGCATGTGTCACCACAGTGATAACAGCAATAATGATTGATCACCTTGAAAACTCCGAAAGAAAAGTGCTACTGCAGTCATCACCGGCTCACATCAGAGCTCCAGGAGTCAATTTGTTTACTGCTTCCTCCAGGCTTTGGCTCAGATCTGGTGTTCTGAGGCAAGAACAGCCCTAAGGCACGTGCTTCAGTGATTTGCAGGATCTTGGCTTGCTTAGTATCAACTCTGAAGGTACAATAGTGAAAAAAATGAAAGAGGATTCTATTGAAGGCCAGGCTGGATGGGGCTCTAAGCAACCTACTCTGGTGAAAGGTGTCCCTGCCCACGGCAGGGGTTTGGAATGAAATGATCTTTAAGATCCCTTCCAATCTGAAGCATTCTGAATCATATGATTCAGTGACTAAATTTTGAAAACACCTCCTATTTCCTCATAAATTATTAGCCACCTTCTATTTTCCAAGTGCTTATTTCTGGCATAAATAGACAACTATGTTGGTTGCAACAGAAATTTAGGTAAGAGGTGAAGTGGAGGGAAAGGTGGTAATTTTTGCTCCTAGTAGAAATATTTCAAGCTTGTGCTACTTGATCCAAATCCTGCAGTACTCTTGCAGAGTTAATACCAGTTCAAAACAAGGGTTAGGACACACAGGGACAACTGTAATGAATTCCCTGGAGTCTCAGAGGCTCTCCTGAAGCCACCAGGACTGCTGTCACTGGCCACATCCCCAGAGTAGCTGGCCAGGGGAGCAGGGTTTAATTGCACACTGTGGAGCACACCTGCCTTGCACTTAGAAACTGCTTTATGTGCTAGAGATGGCTACAGACTGGAGCATTTAGCTTAATGCCAGCTATTAATTATAGTTCATACTTAATTACGACTCACAGTTTGTGACCAAAATGCCACCCATTACAAGATAAGAATTTTCTGGTGGTGGTGGTTATAAAACAAAGTCACAGTTCTGGAGAATGCTGGCTGAGCTTTCTCTGTTCAGGCCTCCTCTCATTGCCCTGCAAGAAGTTTTCATCTTGCCTTTGAAATGGAGAGGTCAGAATTTTGGATTTTAAAAGCAAGCTGAAATTTAGCTGTGTTCCCATGTTCAGCAAATGGGGCATTCAGACAAAACAAATCAGCTACAAACCCTTTTATCTGCGTCACTGGCTGAATGAGGCATTTGCATGAGTTAAGTAATTCTTTTTCAGCATTTAAAAATTATACAGATTCCCTTCTGCTGGGATGAAAGAGAAGTAACAACAGTGTGCTCCATTTACCAGACTGCTCATTTCATCTCCTGCTGAGGTGATCATATCCCTGTGACCACAGACGTGCAGTCAGTCATCTGTGAGATGTTCAGATCTTGTTAGGCTCGTACATTTTACTTCATTATTGGCCTTTGGCCTTTCCTTAGATCTGGAGCCTGCTCCCACTACAAAATCACATCTCAGAATAGTATCTGGTATGAAAACAAATTCCAACAAGAATGGAAACCTCTTTGGAAGTTCCTTTTGTAAATTTGCATCACTTGACACAAAGAACTGCCTCTGTTTCAGGGGAATATAGATACAAAATATGCCCCTAAATGTGTGGGATAGCATCACAGTTATTTCTGAATAAAGTTTATCTGAGTCTCTTTTACATGGGTTTTCCTTTCAGTTGTCTGTGGATCCTGGTTTGATCATTTCCTAAGCTGGGAAGAACATGAAGATGAAAAAAACATCCTCTTTTTGTTCTATGAAGACATGAAGAAGGTAAATATGCTCTCTGCTCTTGGTCCAGAAGGCATTTCTTGTAAATTAGCATCATTAAAACATTGAAGAGGAAGTTATAATGGGAAAGCAGAAAGAAGGAAAATGTGAATACGTATCTTTGGGCATATTTTTCATTTGTATGGAATTCTGTATTAATTAAATAATTCTGACTACACAAGTTAAATTAATATCAAATCTTGTGAGAGTTGCATTTCTTAGATGCAGGAATGGGACTCAGACAATTTTCCTCAGGCTCAGGCAGAACCTTAAGTTCCTCTTTTTATGTCCTATGGAAAGACCAACCAAGGACATCTATTGAGGGTCACACATTTATTTGCTATGTCTGACATTTCAGGTGAAATTTTCAAAAAGTAAGACAACAGAACTACTTACTCATTTGCGACTTGTGATCCCAGTAAAAAAGAAAATTAGAGGCTGGAGGGGTAGGGAAAAACTTTGCTATTCTTAAAAAAGAAAAAGTAAAATATCCACATACCTGAGCTTTCAGAGAATGAATTTTTATGTGAATAGAAAACACTTTCTAGTGTCTCCATGTAAATAGATTTTTTCATTTTTTTGGGAAAAAATAATTCAACTACTAGGAATATAATCAAACCGTTTTGGATGCTGAGTCACTTGTTAGATCTCTAGATACAGCACATCCAATGAAATAAGTAAGCTACTTGGAGCTGGGCTTTGACTATTCCTCTGCTTCCAGGGAAATAATTCTGAGAGACAGGAGAACATTTTAGCTGAACTGGGAGGTAAAACTGACAATGTGACTGTGTGTGATATGACATAGTCTGTATTTATGAATTGCTGTGAGTATGGTTAAGAGGGGAATGAGGCTTACTGTACCTGTCATCTGCACAATCCAATGACATATTTAGCTTTGCCTGAAAGCAAATAAATGTGTGACAGACTCATTATGTAATAAAGGGGATCATTTTCAAAACAGCTAGAAGTTTGATAATCAGCTCAGAAACATAAAAGCTGTATTTTCCTTATACCTCAGGATCTCCCTAAGGTTGTAAAGAAAATTACTTTGTTCCTGAGTTTAAATGTCAGTGACAACGATATCCAAGACATCTGCAAGAAGTCCTCGTTCTCACAGATGAAGAATGACACGGAAAAGGAGAACAGCGATCCCAGTCACACCGTGTGTGCTCTGACATCCAACAGGAAGCTGATTTTCCGAAAAGGTAAATTCCTGTGTGCCTAACACGGCAGAAGGAGCGGGAATCCAGACAAAGACCGCAGTGCAGGTCTTTCCTGGAGTCTTTGGGTCAGCCCTGGGAAGTGATGACAGGATTCTTCGATCTGAAGGCCTCCTAAAAATCACTCCCTCACTTCTCTGAACAGCAGCCTGACTAATACTCTGTGGGAGCTGTTGAGCCAAAAGGAAAGGTTCACCCTTTTTTTTTTTTACCTAAAAGCTGACCACCTCAGTGTTTTACAACATGATTCCCTGATATCACCTGCCAAGGTCACTTAGTTGACTAGAATATGAAAGAGCCAGACACATTCCTTCTGAAGGAGACTGCTCTTATCTCCCCTTATCTTACTGAAATATTCCTGAGGAAGGAATATGCTGACAACAACAACAACAACAACAAAAGAATGGTCATAGGTAACTTCCAGACCTTGGAAAATTTTCCACAGTTCATAGCTCAGATGTGATTTTAAAATAGCCTCAGGAGCTTTTTACTTGCTCCTGGCATTTCAGAAGCTTCCACAGGTTT
Source organism: Tichodroma muraria (assembly GCA_013390105.1). NCBI lineage: Eukaryota > Metazoa > Chordata > Aves > Passeriformes > Sittidae > Tichodroma > Tichodroma muraria. Next base: position 37,824 of record WAAG01016088.1, on the reverse strand, counting down.
GGATAACAAGTAAATTAAACCCATCATTTTTACATGGATTTTGATTATTTTGATTTAGTTAATTTTTGAACAACAATTGACAGTTTAAAACTAAGAGTTGTTTCAGTTAATAAACAGAGAAATGTTACCTTCCATTAATTCACAATGGTTTTACCAGTCAGCAGAAACACATGACAACATACAATCTGTCAATAAAAAGGAAACAAAAAATGAGATTCATTTTCCTAAGTCAGTGAACTTTGACAAAGATATGATAAAAATTTTGAAAAATCCCAACATTTTCACTTCCAAGTAGTTCCTATGCTAATCCGAGATGTTTAGCTAGTTTCAGCCAGTTTACAGAAGATTTATATGTATATATTATGCTTTGAGCTCTCTTTTCCTGTCCTTTATGACTGAATGCTATTTTAATGCCATCCAGAAAATGGGATGACTATTTTAGTCAGGTTTGGGATGCAGGATCTTTAGAGCATGCACATAGGGGAAAGCTGTAAGCATCGTCTCATAAAAATGCATCTGTTTAAAGAAAAATTTCCTTTTTGCTTGAACTGGGTAACAGTTGAAACACATTTCTGATCACCAGCATCCATGGCCACCCAGAAGTGTTTAACTGCCCACTCAAGTAGCTGGACATCTCATCCATAAAAATTCCTAGAGATTAGGAGCAGGTGTGAGGGTGGGATTCATTTGTCAGGCCATTCTGCGTTGCTTTTCTAGGAACCTTTTGTCAGTGGCTTTTGGGCTACCATTCATCTAATAAGTTTAGATGCTAACTAAAATTACCTGTAAAGGTCCCTTCCCACCCAAACTGTTTCATGAATTTATGAGTTTTTAGACTACTTACAAGACCATGTAGTAGAGAGACTCTTTACAGGGACTTGGGGTGACAGGACAAGGGGCAATGGCTTCACACTGACATAGAAGAGGTTTAGATTGGGTATTGGGAAGAAATTGTTCCCTGTGAGGGTGCTGAGGCCCTGGCACAGGTTGCCCAGAGAAGCTGTGGCTGCCCCTGGATCCCTGGCAGTATCCAAGGCCAGGCTGGATGGGGCTCTGAGCAACCTGGGATAGTGGCAGGTGTCCCTGCTCTGGCAGGGGGGTTGGAACTGGATAATATTTAAGGTCCTTTCCAACCCAAACCAGTCTGTGATTCTATAATTTCCTCTATTGACTGTGAAAAAAACTCAGGTAGAGACCTTTCACTACATTCAACTAAGGCACAGCAAGGTGTCCCTCTGCCCAGATGACCAAGAGCTCTAATTCATCCTTGGAAAGCTGCTCTTCTTCCTCCACTCCTTGTGTTACTGGCACTAATCAGCTCTGAGGATGAGGGTTCATCAGCCTTTATGGATGATGATCCAGCTCCTTCCACCAGAGTCTCACCAGAACAATTCTGATCCTGACCCACCGCAGGGACTGTGGTTAAGAATATATTAATATCTGTGCCAACTGCAACATTAACAAAAGCAGGCTGTTTTAAAATAATTTTCTGCTCCACATATTGCTAACTTCATTGTTCTTTCTGTTCCTGCTTTCCTAGGTGCTGTTGGTGATTGGAAGAACTACTTCACTCCAAAGCAGAATATTAGGTTTCAGGAGATATTTAATGAGAAAATGAAACTCAGCAAGATGGCAGACAGTTTCATCTATGAGTTCTGAGTCCACATGAAGAACAATATCCAGTTATCAACAAACATGCACAGACCAATTGGTGGGAAGTTCTGAATGGGTGCTCCTGTCAGTTTATAATGCTTCCAGTAGGAAGGATTGTAAACATGGGGTTTTTGAGAACAGAAAGGTTCTGACACAATGCCAGAGCTGAACTCAGTTCTCAGAGGGCAGGTGTACATGGTTTCACAGTCAGGTGTCAGACCAATTGTTTGACAACCAAATCTACTTCACCATTTATTTATTTTCTTTGCTCCAAGGGGATATGAACAGACTTCATAAATCTGAATTAGGAATTTTTCCCAAGATAATATGAAGAGAAAAACAAGAAACAAATTTTTAAGAAACTGAATATATAAAAGCTCTAAAAACACATCATAAGAAAATGACCAAAAATTTGATGACCCCAGACTTACTCCTTCTGTGATATACCATGATTTGGAAAGGCCTATCTTATTGGACATTGTTATTGATAATTAAGTTGAAAACTGCAGCGTTTGAAGATCTGAAGTCTGTTTACAAAAATTTTTCTTTTTTTTTTTAACAGTATGTAGTTCTTTGATGTAACTTCTTTCTGAGTCAGAGAGTCTTTGTGTTTTTAATGCAACTGATACAAATCCAAATAAATTTCAGCACCACATGTTGGGCAACCATAAATGTGTTTCCTTTCCATTTGATTTTCTTCCTGCAAAATGCCTGTTTCCAGTGTTTTGATGAGAACTATTTTACTTCCCACTCCTTGAGCAACAGAACCAAACCACAACTCAAGAGACAGCTTAATCCAAACAGCACTTATTTATTTACTCTGCCCTGATAAAACAGATTTTCCAAGAATCAGCTGTCTGTGTCCACATCCTAGGGACTGTTCTACCCAACCACACAGTTCCAAGGCAGAACACAGCTCTTGTATGTGAGGGAAGCTCTGGGTGAGCTGTTTTTGAGTACAGCCTTGTTTCATAAACACTAATCTCCCTCCAGCCACACACTTCGCACTTGCCAGGCAGCCCTTTCATTTCATACCTGCTTTATGCAAGCTGGCATCAACACCTACTGATTTTGCACCTGCACAGAAGTTATGGTGCTGAGGAGAGTGGAAGAAAAGCCTGTGTGCAGTCCTCTGCCATTGACCCATTCAACACAACCTGAGGGAGATGATGCCTGCTCTATGCAGATAACCATTTGATGTGTTACTTTGCTCTTCGGACATTAAAATCACTCACTCTTCCCCCAAATGCCACTGTTGCCCTCCTTTCAGGTGTCATTCTTCCACTATTAATAAGTGGTAAGAGATCAACTAATGAAAATAATTTAATGTTTTACTAAGAGACTTTTTTTTTTCTTGGCCCTTTGAGTATGGGAAAAATGTCCTTGGGGAAATGAGGTTTGCAAGCGAATTTAACTGCACTAAGATAAATAATGCTTTAAATGATGCTGTAAGCAGCATTTGCACTGTATGCACACACAAAAAGGATTGTTTACATTAACATCATACTCACAACGTGGAACCTTGTGTGAAGGGACAGGATAAGGACTTGCCTTGTGCATCAAGGTAAGTTTTGTACACTACTTAAACTTACCCATCAGCCAGGGAGGTAACACTGTGCTGCTCAAAGTGCAGTGTTTCCTAGTCGCCTCAGGGAGATGAGGAATTAATCAGTTTACAGCATGGCCTACTGAATTAAGGATTTGCCTAGATTAAGATTAACAAGAAAAAAAAGTTCAGCAGGACGTAATCAGCAGGTGAATGAAACAGAGCTAGGCCATGTGTCTCTGTGCTATCCAGGCTCTGACACCAATGGCAGCAGCCCGGTTGGAGCAGCCCAGGCTGAGTTCCCTTGCTCCTCAGCAGGGGCAGCAGCACAGAGGTGCTGCAAGGCACAGGTCCAGTCTGCTCTCCACATTGCCATACACTGCCTGCAACTTTACTCCAAAATCCCCTGAAACCTCTTGGCATCCATAATAAATTAAATGTGTGATTTCTTTGAACAAAGTGCTCAAAGTGTTGATATACTGATGTGGCAAGTCAGGGCCACATCACAGGGCCTGTTTGCACATTATCAGAACTACTGCCCATAAAATCTGTTCAGAATCCAGGCGGAGATAAGTGTAGCTCCAGGTCCTTTAAGAGGTGGCATTCAGAGAATGGAATTGATCCAAAGGTAGACCATGATAAATATATTCAGGAAAACTTAAAGTTCATTAAGTGAAATGAATGGGAGTGTTTTATATCTGTCTAAATTGGGTAAAGGGCCGTGAGGGGAATGAGGAGCAGCTGAGGGCCCTTGGTCTGTTCAGCTGGAGAAGAGCAGACTGAGGCCAGAGCTCACAGCAGTTCTGCAGCTTCCTCAGGAGGGGAAAAGGAGGGGCAGGCCCTGATCTCTGCTCTGTGGGACCAGGGACAGGAGTTGAGGGAATTGTGTCAGGGGAGGATTAGGGTGGATATCAGGGAAAGGTTCTTCCCCCAGAGGCACTGAACAGGCTCCCCAGGGAATGGTCACGGCCCCAAGGCTGCCAGACCTCCAGGAGCGTTTGGACAGCGCTTCCAGGGTGGGATTGTTGGGGTGTCTGTGCAGGGCCAGGAGCTGGACTCCTGATCCTGAGGGGTCCCATCTAACTCAGCTTATTCTGTAATTCTGAGGTACTTAATCCCATTTTCAAGCTTTTTAAACCAAGCTTTACCTGATGAATAGAAACACTTCTGCTAGGCCTCACTGCTCAGGAAGATCAGTGAATGGTGACCGATCCCCTCCCAGCTTGAGTCTGAACTGCTGCGGACAAAGTGTAACCAGGAAAAAACAGGTGAGACAGTAAAAACAAAATCTTACATGGACTGTGCTAGCCACAAGCAGGTGTGCAACTATACCCTCAGTTAAAAGTTACATCCCTGGAGAGCCTATCTCCACATTCAGTACAAGAGCAGCCGTAATTAGTCCAGATACATTTCAGTTTAGGCCAAAAACTTGTCTGCAAAGCATGTGAACAATCAGGAAAAACATGTGGTATTTTCCAGAATGTTCTCCAAACCTCTGAGTACATTTCGGCCAAGAACTTTCACGTCAATTAACTGTATCTCTGACTACAGGTAATAATGACCACTGATTCATCCAATGTACTTGCACTGTTACACAATTCTGCACGTACTTTTGCCCTATTTTCCTTAATTTTTTAAGATTAGATTACTCGTGTTGATCATAGTAATGCCATGTACTGCTGCCCACTGTGTCAGCTACACATTAAGGTGGAATGAACCACTAACACACATTGTGAAATAAAGATAAAGTGCAATTGGGTATTTCCTAAACAAGAAACAGGAGAAAGAATCCAAGGTTCAGAACCAGAACTGTATCAAGCGTCAGACTCATGAACCACGTGGCCAAAGTTAAGTGTTCTGAGGTTCATTAAATGTCTGTAACCCATGTCCAACCTTGGAAATCCATGAGCTGCAAATGTGCTGAGGCCACAGAAAAATTGGAAAGCACCGCCAAATACAACACGGTAAATTTATATTCCTCAGGCACCTGATTTTGGTCACTGCTAGCTTTTTCAGTGGCCTTTCCTTGGCTTCCTGTCCTTAATTTTACAGATATTTTAACACAACTCAGTCCAAAGTGAAGAATTCTGATTTGGCTACTGCTGCCATTGAACCTGATTCCTTCCTTGCATCACCCATTTTATCCTCCTACAAACCTTTGGAATGCTTCAGCCTTTTCAGCACAAAAAAAACCCCAACAAACATGCAGTACTCAAGATACACACAAACTACTGAATTATGCAGTGGATTCATTATTTTTATCCTATTTGCTATATATTCTTTTTCTAGCAATTCCTGCTTTTTCAACTGCTAGCATACACTTCAAACCACTAGATACTTTTCTGAATTATAACTGCTCCGTGAAAATGGATATTTTAATACATATGACATTAGGATTGTTTTTCAGTTAAGCTCAGCTTATTTTATATATATCTCCTCAGTTTCACCAGCTCCTCTCTTTACTAACCAGAATAATTTGGTATCATTACCTTCATATTGCTCACTGCTCATTCTCTTTCGTGCCTCCCCCAGAGCAGGGGGAATGCTCTATTAAACCAGAGCCACATCTATAAACATACCCAGAATCAGATATGGGGATAGTCCAACCTGTCTCAGAACAAGAGAAACAAATGCACCATCCAAAGATTTTTCAGTCAAGTATATTACTGATAAATTTTTCTAACCCATTTATGCATCAAGTTCACACATAATGGTGTTTTTCTTCTGTACAGCATCACTGCTCTTGTAATGGTAACAATTAGGTCCTGCTGGGTGGAACTAGACTGATTTAGACTTATTTCTGGCAGAAGTAAATAGTGTTTTAAGACCACACTAACAAAAAAAATAATTAAAACCAAAAACCTTCCCCCACACTAGTGTAAAAAAAAACCTAGTGTACTCAAGGTTTAAGTCTTAAAAACTTGAAATCAGCAAGTATTAAAACGTATCTCTGACTTCAAAAGGCTGAGATATATGTGATTGATATTGATTTGAAATGACTTAAGGTAAGAACTTGTTGCATCACCTAACAGGAACTGGAGAGGAAGATAAACTGAACAGGAAAAAGAGCAGATAGAAACAAATTAATGGAGTCAGAAGTAGGTGAAGGTCTGCATGTGATTAATTTGGGCATTAAATCTGTCCACCTTCCCCATCATAAACCATTTGTGTGGCACATGAACTTGGGAGTGTATGATTTGCAGTACAGCAACTCACCACAAGCCAGCCCATAACTATTCTCTACTTAAAAGACTAGAGAAAGCTGTTTATTTAAAATTTGAGGTAATCAGCTATTTTTTCATAATAGCTTATTACAAATATTTACATAATTGCTTTTTTTCCCATTTCACATAATCATGACTGAACAGTCCACATTACCTAAGATGTTTGGAATACCCTAGGTTAATTAAAGTGAGAAAACAAGTGCTCACATGGCCAAAAGATGATCTCAAAATTAGCCCAGAATAACAAAATTGACCATTGAAATCAACTCTGAATGAGTAATACCCCTCTCATTTGTAATCAAATGCAGTTGCAGTGTCACATGTACTGGAACAGACCTTGGAAAAATATTCTACACATTTGAACCTCTCCTGGGACTTGGGATCTCACCTCTAAGGTGACAGAGTTATCCTCACTGTCTTTGCCTCTCTGATCCCTAAATCCCTCATATGACTGAGGCAGTTCTATGAAATCAAGAGGAGTAATTGAGGCATCCCTCTTCCTACTCTATAATTAAGCTTTCCACTACAGTGTCGGCAATGCAAATCTGAACCTTTCAGGCAGCAAATCCTGCATATCTCATATCTTTTTTTTTTTGGCCAACAGTCTCTAGAACTCTTCTATCCTTCATATTCTTCCCAATGTAAGATTATACCATGTTCTTCTAAACAAGAATTCATCAAAGTGAAAACACTGATGTCCAAAATGTGGTTCTCCTCTTGCCAAAGTCCATGGGATTTATCCAGCACAGAACCCTAAAAGGTGACTGAAAGGAGACACTTAAATTTAGGTGACTCAGAGCTGATTAGTACAGTAAACAATTTATCTGTTAACTATAGATATAATAATGTAAACAATTTCATTTCAACATTTTACTTTGTGAAAGGAAGTAATCATAAAATCTATCAGAGGCCAATGTACCAGGTGAGATACTGGGAGTATAACTACTTATACAATACAATATTTAGCCGAGAAATAAAATAAAATGACAAGCCATTATCATTCACCTCACCTGTAACTGCCTGAGTACCATGGGTATTTTTTTTTAGCATAACCCAAAACAGCACTTAACTCTGATATATACTACTGTATTTGTAATGTACAACACAATTTATTTTCAATAAATACAAGCATGTAAACCAGCTTTAACATGCTAAAAGTAGTCTATATATATATATTTTATATAAACCCACATCAACTATCGTTTGGTGTTTGTTTTTTTTAACAGCAGCTACTTTTCCATACAAGAAACATAAAGACTTTTATTTGGCTTTAACTTATTTGAGGTTGCAATAAAGTCTTCATAGAAAGAAACTGAGTATCTGCAAAGATCTCAAAGACAATGGGAAATTTAACTCCAAATTTGGCAAAGTATTAATTTAGGCACTTCAATAAAACCCAAAATAAACAGATTCCAAGAGGCACAATTCCAAATGGGACTTAATTATTTATGAGCTTAAAACTGAACATGTTAAAATGCTTTTTTAAATGAATATTAACTTGTTTTACAGTAACTGTGTGTTGTATTTTAAAAATAGAGGAGGAAGTTTTATTGATAGTATTTTACACCTGACCTCTCCACCATGTTAAAACTCTTCCTTGCTAAGGATAAAGACTTTAAAATGCAATCACACAACCACAATAACATGCATTTGATAAAAGAAATGCAAACCACATGAGCAGAACTGGCAGAAGTTTTGGTTTTTTTAAGCCTGAATTATAAATCTTCAAGTCATGCAAAATCATTGGTCCCTGAAAATATTAAGATTATGAAATAAAGATGCATCATTCCTGTAGGACAGGTGTGATGATTAAAAGTAGATTTACAGGGCACTCTCTTTTGTAGCATTCCTCCAATTGCACATAAAGGGCTTTTAAAATCATCATGGGTATGATCATATTTTCAGCATATGATCATGAATGTGGGACCTGGAATTAAAGGGAGACACCTTTTTAACTCTGCTGTAAAAATGGAAAGGTAAGCATTCCTTTGGGATATGGATGTACTGAGGAAGAAAAGGAGGATTGACCAATAGCATTACTCTTTTTCCATCAGTTCCTTATTTCCTTTCCTGCTGTTCTCATTTCTCCCCATTTCCTTCGCTGCTGAGCTGATTTCTTCCAGTTGCTTCCTGGCAGAGTTCACTTTCTCTAAGAGCAGGAATATGTGCTCTGCAAACTCCCGCACAGCTCCACAGCCACCTCTGCTCTTACAGATGTAACCAGCAGCCTTCTGAGCAGCAGCACAGGCATCAGCAGGCACACCACTCATGCCTGCTTGCTTCAGGCACTCCACGTCAGACTCCTCATTTCCTAGGGAGGAAGATGACAGGCAAGGCCAAATATCACAGAAGGGAAAGAATCAGTATTTTTCTCAGTGTTTTACTGTGTATGCACTGATCAGATTTTCGAATTTTTTTTGTTTTTTATTTTGGTCACAATGCTCATCTCAGCAGCTTAACAGCACTTTGCACATGCAAGTCAGCTGTTGGAAAAATTTGGTGATCCATGTAAATGCTGATCACACTTCACAATCTTTAGGCAAGAGAATGGTACTTTTAAGAGCAGTAAAATTATGTGAGCAGCTGAATAAGCATTGGCAGGACTCCACACTTAGCCTGTCACTGAAATACAGTTTAGCACAGAAGCACGTGGCTTTCAGTTCTAATTCTGTCCATTTCTGATTACCTTTTCAGAACATAATCTATATAATATCCCTCTGAAATGAACCAGAATAAGTTCAAAATTGTCAGCTCTAAGTGTATGCTTATCAGCATTTTGATATCAAAATGTTTCCTAAAAACAAAAGCTTTCCTATATCCCACTGTAAAAACAGTGAAGACTTCTCTTACCAAATTACACAGATTCATCAATGTCTGTAACATTTAGATTGTACCATAACAGGCCTTAAAATATCTGCTTTTGCTGATTGTGTGCTGCAATGTGCACAGCAATCCCATTAAATTCAGTGTATTTACAAAGAGAAAAGTGGTTTGAAGCTCAGCAGCAGTACAAAGATTATATTTGTCCATACTATTTAAATTAAATAAACCAAAAGAAAAGGAACTGACCTAAGTAAGCCACCTCTTTCCAGCTCAAACCCATGTCTTCCTGCCAGTCCTTCAGAACCTGTAGTTTATTTGTTACATTGACTTTTGCTACACATTCCAGCTGCATGGCTGAGAGTGTTTTTGAACAATCTCTGTCAGCGATGAGTCGAACCTATAGAAATAAAACTCGAGTAAGTTCTACATCCAGAGAAATACGACATATAAGTTGATTTACTATTACGAAAAAAAAAGCAGTTTTGCTTGTAGAAGCTCTCTCAGGTACCAGAAAAGCATTGAATAGTTGATTTTCAAAACTCAGAGCAGAAGTGATTAGGATGCAAAACCACACAGTCTTGAGGTTCCTTTTAGGAAAGTGAAATGTCTTTCTGCAGCCCTCCCTGATGTTCAAAAATAATTTACATTTGTCTTTTTAAATGCAACACATACTAAATAAAATACTAACTACCACAGTATGCTGGCATGGTGACTATCTAGTGCAGTATGATCTAACTAAGTCACAGTGTGGAATGAGAGAATTCCCAAGAAAGATTTCTGAAATATTTGCCAAAGTAGAACATGAAGTTTTTCCCTTGGCCCCTCTACTTAATAACATAATTTTATTTATTGCAGCATTTCAGAGCATCAAACCAACACAACACAGACTGAAGCAGCAGAGCACATTTATCCCTGGAAGTTCACTCCAAATTCGAAGTTTCAGGAATGATGCACAAGGTAAGCTAAAACCAGACAATAATTGCAGCAGGGTTTTTAGAAATCTCAGATGCAAATTCTTCAGGTTTTCTGTCAAAGATGTAGACAAGCTTATCTTCCCTAATTGCTTTTAAATATAAACAATTGCTTGGCACTGATTTTAAGTACAGAATGAAGAAAAGTGGGGCACAAGGCAGAATTGTATCAGCAATATATACTAGAAATAAATAAAGTGCAGCACAAAGACCTAGAGGTTTTTAACGAAACATTCCAAGTGAAAGAAGGTATGGAAATGAGCTTCCACAGGCAACAAAACAGTGATTACAAACTTCCTACCCCTCTGGCTTCCCAGAAAATGAAGCTGAGGGACTGCTGGAAAAACATCTACTCCATTTCACAGGAGTGGGCTCTGGGGTGACCTAAATGCAGCCTTTCAGTGCCTGAAGGGAGCCCATAGGAAAGATGGAGAGAGACTCTTGACAAGGGCCTGGAGTGACAGGACAAGGGGGAATGGCTTCACACTGACAGAGAGCAGGTTTAGACTGGATATTGGGAAGAAATTGTTCCCTGTGAGGGTGCTGAGGCCCTGGCACAGGCTGCCCAGAGCAGTGGTGGCTGCCCCATCCTTGGCAGTGTCCAAGGCCAGGCTGGATGGGGCCCTGAGCACCCTGGGATAGTGGAAGGTGTCCCTGCCCATGGCAGGGGGGCTGAACAAGATGATTTTTAAGGTCCAGCCCAGGCCATTCTATGATTCTGTGAAATAGGAGAAAGATGCTGTAATTACTGTGATTGAGAACTCTCCCAAAACACTTAATTTCCTCTGAGGGTTCTGAGGATAACATTTGTCCCAACCAATATATTATGCTGCTTGATCACAAGTACTGTGAAAAAACTTCAACTTCTATGCTGCAAGAATATAATTTTTTAGAATATTTTAATGTTCAGGTGACATGAGACATGAAAGCTCACTCCTCAGAACAGCACCTACCTGGATTCCTCTTTTCTTTAAAAGATCAATGCCAACAATATCTCTGTAATCGTAGGAGACCATTTCCTTGTGGTCTTCTGTCACATAAATGCGACCATTGGTCAGGCATCCATCAATACTGCAAACCAAGAGCTTCACCTCTTTTAGTGGCTCTTTGCCAAAATATCCAAAGCTAGACAAAGAAATTATTTTTAGGATGTAAGTTTTTGCACACTCCAAAACTCCAAATATTTCCCATACAACTGGAACCTTCAGAAAGAAGAATCAGCTTGAAATTCTTCCCTTCTAATGTTTTTTCCCATCATCATCACTCTCCAACTATATTGTCCCTCTTTAAAGAAACAAACACAACCATCCAAAAGACAGCTCATTTATGTCTTCCATTTAAAAATTAGGATGAAAAAGGCACAGAAAATATATTCCATTCCCACTCATTATGTCTTTAGAGCAGCTGCAAAGAAAAGGCAGCTGGTGAGGCGGAATCAGCTCATGCCCTCTACACAAACCCTCATGCTCTTGGGCATCAGTTATAGTGGTCTGGAGCATGGAAATCTGGGACACCTCAGCTGGGAAAGCCAGAGATGATGCTAACACATTGCTGTGGTATAGTGGGGCCTACATTCTTCACCAAGCTGAACTTTAAGGAAAAAACCAAACTACCAAAACCCCACCATGTAACATGAATTACCTTTGTTACATTACCATGTAACAAAGGTAATTCAGTTGACTTCAACAGAGATAGGAAGAAATGCTGGGCAGAAATAAAGCTGCCCAATTATCTTTGATCTCCACTGCTTACATTGCATACATTATGAATTCCCATGACCACACTTTGAAACAAGCAGCATCAAAGAAATAAGGGGAAAAAAAAGTGCTTTTACCTCAACACTCTCTGTTCTGCAATAGGCCAGTCAATGTCTATGTCAATATCCACACTGTGCTCTGCACGCATTTCGTAGTAGGCCATTTTACCACCCTGAAGGAAATAAAAACCACTCAAATTTTCTGCTTGGGTCAACACAAACACAAAACCCTACAATTTAGCACCATGCAATGAAAGCCAAGTGCCTGGTTACACAGTGGCCACCATGGCTTATATAAAAGTGAACCATCAATTACATTTTTGCCAGTGACACAGAACCATTTCAAGGAACACTCTCCAGGGTTAATAACTATTTCCATTTTACAACTAGAGAAAGTGTGCAAGATGTCATCTGTTATAGCAATTTCATCACTCTAATCTCACTAGATCTTTTAATCAGCAAAATAGTAACACCTTCAGCATTTGCTTAGGAAGACTATGATTATTATTTGCTTACTGTTTTCTTAATTTTCAATGGACAAATATCCACCACACCCCAGTGTTGTTCTGCATCACTACATTGGGATGTAAATATCAAGAAAGGGAAAAAGACTGTTAAAGTTACGCTACAAAATTGGCATAAGATTAAACTGGCTGAAAATACACATTTACAGATTAGGACAAGGGTCTGACACTACATGAAGCTCACACTTAGTGGAACTAAAATGAATTCTAAGATACACTGGTGAACTCATGCAAAACTCAACTCATTACTGCATTGGTTTAGGGTTAAAGCTATATAATACATTTATTTGCATAAACTTATTTGCTATGGAGGATGCTGTTACTGGAACTGCTTTAGCTATAATTAGCCCTGCTAAATTACGAATAAAAAGCAAACTGTTTTGAGGTCAGAGTGCTGTTATTTCAGACTGACTGCATCAGAAATCAAAACAGATTACTGAATTCAGAATCCTCTACAGCAAGAGTAGATGTATTATTCTGAAGAGCACGAAAAACCAGAAGCACTAACCTGCAAGTAGCCTTTCTCAATCAGATGTCTCTTGGCAAAATAAAATGAGCCATTTTCATAGAGCTCCCCAGGCCAGTCTTGCCGCCGGTACCGCTTTGCTGGATTCAGGTTTTGGGGTTCTGTCATCTTGTTTTCTGTTAACAGAGAAAAAAAAAGACAAAACAAGCTTTACAGAATTCCTGTTCAGAGTCACTTAATATCCTAAATAAAGGATAAAAAACCCCAAGGTACAATCTTTATTCGTAAATTTCAGTCTTTGGTCATCTTGGCCACTGTAGCTGAGCGGCATAATTTCTCTGGGAAAAACCAGTCATATTTTATTGGATGAGCTAACCAACATGAGTTCAGCCCTCATGACTCAAAGGCATTTTGCAACGTGACATAAGTCAGCAGCCAAATTATCAGGATGAAACAAAGCCTAAGTCTCCAGGCCAAGAGATTGCCATCCCATCCTCACCAAGATTTTATCTCACATAATTGGTCATTTTTTAGCTACTGCATAGCAAGAACAGTTTTCTAGTTAGGAGCTCAGTGTCATGTCTGAATACACATGTATTCAGATGTGTATTAACTTCTGTTAACTTCTACCCACTAGGAAGAAGTTAACATGTAAGGGTTTTTTTGAACTGTATCTTCAGCCTAAACAAACTAATATGATTTTAATTTCTACAAAACAGTTACAGAAAGGCTGAACAGTGTTCAGCAATGTCAAGACACTAGTGCTTGGAAGGCATTTCTAAGCCATCTCAAATCTCTCAGAGAGAGAACTCAGTCCATGCCTCAGACATCACTTCCTAAAAAAACATAGGTATGAAAAGCAAGAACTTGAAAAAAAAAA